>JAUJYS010006246.1:0-10456 GCA_033995665.1 Melogona broelemanni | reverse complement strand
TCCCTGCCCCTCACATATCTCCATAGAGACACGAGGGTGCAGTAGCCCTGTGGTGCACTAGGCGCTACGGTGACTTTTAAAAATAAAAAAAATAAAAAATAAGACAACTCCTATTTGTAGGCCTCAACATGACAAAAATTATTATTGAATTAAAATTACCTCAAACAAAGTAAATATATCCAGATGTTAACGACAATATCGAAATATATTTTAGTAACCATAAAACGACATGAACGGGTAGAAGCGAAAATGTCATAATATCTTGCTAAAATTACCTTAACTTATGGTATCAGAAAAATGGCACCGTGTAATTTTACTAAATAACTCCATGAATTTAAATGTAAAAACCCGAAGATGTTTCATAGCAGTTCAGCATTTTCCGATACGCTTGGTAATAAAAACATGATCCATTTTTCCATTTTTGTCTGCTTTGACAATTTAACATAACTCAATGGCCAATGAGATGTTTGGGTTACGCACATCAGAAGATATACGTGTTTGTCGATGTACGAGCATGAGAATTGATGTAAGAATAAAGAAGAATATACAGAAGAAAAAATGTAGAGGAAGGCGATGACAAGTAGGAAAAACACATTGCATAATACTGACCGGATGATTAGGGTTTCAACGTGTAAATACTTTCGGTTTCTAATACTGAGTTAACGTGAACTTTACTCATGAGTAATGAGAACGAGAATGGGAATGTAAACGAAAGACTTATCGAAAGTCTTGAGGCGGTATTTCACTAGGCGAATAATCTCGGCGAATGCAGCTGAAGCGCGCAAATTGCAGCAGCTAGGCGGCACTGCACGTGAGCTGCGAATGCATTCGCGGCAATTCAATTCTATTCGCCAGAAGCCAGCGAATTAGCTGCGAAAAATTCGCCTAGTGAAATACCGCCTTAAGTCATCTCGCCAGGTGTATGACAAGCGCACTTAGAATTGGTAGCTACAATTGATTAAAAACAATTATCAAAAATGAAGAAACTACATAATTTTAAAAGAATGATGATTGACTTAAACAAAACGAGAAAAAAACTCCTAATGATCTTTGGTTCAATTTCCAAATGCGACCTCAACAATTTTTCGAGGGAGAAAAATTCGAACATACTCCTTTCTTCGGAATTCAAGTTAGGTGCGCGTTTTCTTGGCAGAATACAAAGAAGATTTGCCATTGCCTTGCCCTGCGCAGTACTACGAGAGCCAATCCAATGCTCGACTACACCGGGAATCGAATCTAGATCCGCTGGTCGGTGAGCGAGCACGCTCTCCACTCGGCCACATCGGACGGTCACGTATTTTAGCACCTTTAAATCCGGCTGTTATTGAGTTTCTCTCGGCTGTGAATTACCAGAGCACGGGAAGGAAGCAAGCAGGAACTCCCCCTATATATAAATTTACAGTTGCTGGTTTCGTGTTATCGGACGCCGCCTGTATTAGAAAGAAACGAGCGCGCGCTGGCTGTGCAAAAAAAAAAAAAAATAGAGGACAATAGATCGGCATCCACTCCAGCGCATGTACAGAAATCGCACTCCAAACGAGGCCCGAGCAGGTGCTCGCGATCCCACACGAACAACGATTGGATTCGACGGATCTCCCTCGTCCACTTGATGTTACGGGAGACACGGCGGACCATCCTAGAGGAAACTTGACTGTCAATGCTCTGCAACGGTACCGCGCTATGGACCAAGCCTTCTGCGTGTGTCTTAGCATATGGCGCGGGCTGTATTCTCTCTTGACATATATTTTCGTAGGACGATGACGATTCACGTGATCGTTTTCCCCTTCCCCGTCTTCCGCCAGCACCGGCGCCCCCTACCGACAAATGTGAAGGGTATAGCTCGATCTTAGATGGGGAACTGTCACCTACCATTTGTTGGGAGACACTAGACAAATGATTTAGCGAATAAATTATTCATGTAGTTTTTCACTGAACTGTACTACAGGAGATTGTACACCTCAAATCGTCGAGAGGCTTATTTTCATCTTATTATTTGCGCAGTGCCCCCGATATCTGAAAAAAGGAAATTCCCTCGCCCGGAATCGAACCCGGAGTCGTCACACCACGACATTGCAACCTTATCAACTGAGCTGCATGGGGTCGTGTCGTAAAACAAACTAGAAAATACTTTCCATTTGCTTGAGAATATTTGCTCCTGAATGGAACACAAATCTGAAATTTATCTGAAATTGGACAAGATTGTGCGTATTACGAGAAGATTGAAGAACAACATTTTACAGAAACTATGTCTGTAATTTCTTGTTCACCTATACAGTGTACTTGTACATACCTTGTTTAGCAAAAGGTTGCCCTAAACTCGTACTATTAGTTTACTTTATTTGAAAATGCATTGTTGGGCATTGGGATAGTGCCGGCTTGCTTTAATACGAGTTGTTTGTAACTTATCTCCGTGCGTGGTTAATTCGCCCGCGCTCTGCGTCGGAGATGCGTCCCCAGCGGCAGGTCTATGATACGTACGCAACCGCGAATACAAATGTTGCTGTCCACCGCTTGATAATCTTCATAGTTGTCTCTAGGTTCTAGACGCCGTCAGGGTAGCCTATTCGACAAACGCTTATGAATGTATTCGGGTATTCACAGTCGTATACGCTCATATGCTTATATCCCAGAGACATACAGAAAATAAAGTATTTAACTAATCTTGTTGTCTCATATAACGGTATCGAGTGGGGCGCGTAGCTAAATTCAGTCTCACCTGATTTGTCACTTCGTGTTATGTTTTTGGTTAGGCAAGTCAGTTTCGCTACGCGCCCCACTCGACACCGTATTTTCAGGTCGCTCATGTGTGTAAACTGGACATTAGCCGAATATTTTTATAATAAATTTATTTATGTTTGTCGGTTCCGAATTGACCTTTTGAATTTGGTTTTTTTTTTCCAATTAGATTAGAAAATATGATAATGCAGGATTAACAAAATGCATGAAATTTGCAAGTATATGTTCGCTTGCTACGAATGTTTAATTCATCATTGTAATTAAAAACGCAAAGTTGACGATTCTACGAGTCTTAAAACCTTTTGCGAAGCAGACAAAATAAGATGTGTCGTCTGGAATTAAGAATCCAAAAACAATACTTTGTGGACCATAGAAAGAATTGAATGGTTATGAAAAGAAAATATTTGTCGTTGACGATCATACATGCTTTTGTTTTCGAGAAAACATCATGCATTCTGTCTGCCTCGAGTCGGTCTGTAGAAAGAAATCTTCTATCCATTTCTTTAGAAATTGGAGCTCAGACTGGCGTCGTCTAGTCCGATGCGCGAGTAGATTCACCGAACTAAATAATTCGGGTGTCGTTCGTCAACACCTGCATACCAAATAGAAATCCCGATTGGTCGACGGCGGCTACGGCGCACTTGTACACATGTACATATAAGGGTTGGACAAAATAATGGAAACATCTCTATAAGGTGCACGAGCAGATCTGTTTCTATCATTTAGTCAAATTCTTGTACGTCTCGAGTGATCGATAAAATTGTGTGCTTTTGATCCAGACTCGTAAAAAATGGTTGGCAAGTGAATGTATAAAAACAACGTTAAAATCATTTAATTTATACGTACATTATAAACTTTTCATTTCTACATCAACATTAGCGTAAATTTTATTCTCGGTACAAAAGCTGCCAAAAAAATTGTACATTCTGGATTCGATCCCAAGTAATCTGAATCCATTAACTGATATCATAAACATTCCACCACTTCAATCTTATACTTTTAACGATTTTTTTAAATGCCCTCTTGTAACGAATTTTGCAATTTTGCAAATCTTGACAAATTGCAATGTTCCACGAGACTGAGCTGCTCACAAAATTCCAGCTCTTTACGACGTGTGAAAGTTGCTTAAAATGAAACTCAAAGAAGCTGAAACATACTGGCAAAGTTCACGTCACGTTAATTAAAATGTTGTAATAAAAGATTTAAATAAAAGGTTTTAATAAAAAGGTTTTTAATAAAAGGTTTTAACAATGTAAATTCGAACTACAGGTTCACCCATAAGGGCCTCTTCGGCATCTTTCTTTTTTATATTTTTTTTATTGTTATTCGCTTATTCCACTCCTTGCTCAAGGTTTATTCATTTTTTATTGTTTATTCCAGGATTACCCTTTGACCTTAATCTTCTTGAATGTTTCGTCAATCCATTTTTCGTTCCATTTCCTTGGTTATATCTTAGTTCCATCTCCAGCTGCCAAAGGTGCCATGGCGCTGAGCGTAGCCTCCAGTAGAAAGAAAAACACGAAATTCTAACAGCAGGAGAAGAAAATAAAAATGTGATCCAGTAAGAAATACGACGCAGAAGGACGCGTGTTCGCGGTTCAAACTTTTAATCACTTTAAAACTGCTGCTGCCACATATATTTCGTTTTTTTTCTTCTCTCATGGTTTGGGAAAGAGAGATTTTTTTTCTTCCTTCCATCTTTTTCCATCCGAGCACTTTCGTTTTGTCGACGACGTTTCCCTTGTTGTCGCGCGTTCGTTTTTCGCTCGCGTGCGCCACGGAGATACTCGAGCTCGCGCGCGCGTGCTCGTTTCTGACGTTCGAATTGTTGCGCGCGTGACACGTGCGTCCTCGCCCGCGCGCGCGTGCGTCCCTTTTATACGTCTTTGCCGGAACTGGCAGAGATTTCGGTGCAAATGAATTTGTTCGAATCTTGCTTTTTTTTCCCGTCTTTTTTTGCTTTCACTTTTCCTTCTTCTCCTGTCCTCTTTTTCCCGACGTCTTCTTATGCGATGGCTAGTCGTCTAAGACGTGGACGCGGTTATAGTTTCGTTTCAAGGAACTAACCCTAAACCGCGTGCTTTAGTTTGTTTTTTTTAAACACGCCTTGGGTACAGTCATTCCGAATTATGTAGTTAGCGCATGCAGTAAAATATGTTCGGTGTCTGCGGCGTGAAAAATTATAAGTCGTTTACGCCGGAAGAAGGGCTTCTTAGTCTCCCCCCCCCCCTCTGTAATCTGAAATGTGCTACTTCGTATAGTGCGCAAACGATTAGAGGAGTACTTGATCTCCTGTAGTGCTTCCCACTGCAGCAATTCAATTTTTGACTGCCAAAATAAATGGTAAAGTCAATCATGAAATCTCCAATCGAGTCAAGTTTTCAACTTAAAAGATGATCGTACACGTCAAATGCCGAGAGAAGTAATTTTTAGTCGAGTCTGGAATTACAAAGGGCAGCTTTCCTGAAGTACCCACGTGCTTTGCCTGTTTTGCGGCGCATGATTAGTGAATGACGCCTAGAGAGGCAGCATTCTAATGATTCGACTATTGCCGTAGCATACAGTATGCTGTATTGATATCCGTTAAATCTATTCACAGCGCACACAAATTGGGCAGTTCGACAAATTTTGCAAACGTTTAATTTTGTAATGAAGGGGAAATGTCTACATGTTTGAATATGTACAAAATTCTTATGTTTTCTTGTAGTTTTACTTTTAATTTTGATTTCCAATTTTGCAATTACCGGTAAATGTCTACATGTTTGAATATATATTTAGTACAAAAATCTTTTAAAAGGTAGTAGTTTTTCTCGACTAAAAATCTTCGAAAAACATCTTTGTTTTTTATTAGTTTTTGGTTCTCTTATTTGCTAGGCGGTAGGATGGTCAATGTGTGAAAATAGATTATGGTTTTAAATTTAGAAATGTTGAACAGAGTTACAATTTATCCTAGTGCTTTATTTTTTCATTTTTTTCCACAATTCAAAAGTCGAGTAGATTAATTACGATTTGAACCATTTTTTTCCAAACTTTGTAGTTCAAAGTCCTGCCGATATCGATTTTTGTATAGGGAAAAAAGAAGAGTTTTTAACGAACGCGATTTTTGCGACGCTTCGAGAGCTAAGTACGACTCGTGGATAGTTCTAAAAAAGAACTCTTTCCATCTCGGTTCATTGCGATGCTCTTTTGCCGCATCGTGTCTCTGCCGTCGCCGTTAGGACCGATTTCTGCCAACGTCGCTTTGTGTCTCCCGTGTATACGGCACACTGAGTAAAGCTTACATGTAGCGATTTTTTTTCTCACCAAAAAAAAAAAAAAATTTCATCAGTATATTTTTGTCTGCTTTTTTCCCAGTGCGCTTTTGAAATCCATTTATTTTCTATCTGTGAAGTGTATGTGCCTACAGCGATAGGCAGCTATGGATTTTGTGAAGAGTCTGGCAAAAAAAGAACTGAGTAAAAATATCCTCCTGAGCGTCACAGTCACTTCATGGATAACCTCACCAAGAGTTAAATTTAATCAGAGGTTTGGATTACAAAAAATCCTGAAATTGAATTTAATTGCTCGCCTTTGATTAGTTTTGACCAGTTAGGATAGGTTAGAAATATAATATATTCAATATTATAAATATTTTGATATTATATGATGGTGTTTTTCTTCAGCATTTTTTAGCTTAGCTTTGCACATGCATTATGTTTGTTTCAACTCTAATTTTGTCCCAAATTCGTTTAAAAAAGTACTTAAATTTGTAAATGGAGATGAAAATTGGAATTTTGGTTTCAGAAATTTTTATTTGGCTTATTTGTCGCGTGAAGGTAATTTTAAAACCTAATGTAATTTAGTTTTATTCCAAATTTCAATTATTATTAATTTTTAACCCTTATTTTAGTTTATGAACTACTTTATTCTACCCAGTACTAATTCTAGTATTCTGGTAAAAAAACCTATCAGTTTTGGAATCCAGTTTTACCAGCCCAATTTACCAGGACCATTTACCAGTAACTACTAGTAACATTTACCAGTCAGTACCCGACTACCTGTATCATTTACCAGTCAGTACCAATACCATTTACCAGTCAGTACCAATACCATTTACCAGTAGCAGTACCATTTACCAGTATGTTCAAATAGGTGCCCTCGGGTTCTTGGAGGATGAAATGTCAAAAGAAATTCTTTAACGTTTGGTACGTGGATGACAATCTATCTATGTGCTAGGTGCGGGGCTCATCATTCTTATTTCTTATTTATCAGGCCAAACTAGTGGTGTAACCCTCCCCTCCCCACCCCATCCCTATTTCACACTGGTAGCGAATACTCTACCAGTAAAAATAGCTGATTCCATTTTTTATCGCTCCCAAAGTTTGTTCGCTCGTAACAAGACAGAGATATTCGTTGGCTCACTACATAGATTATGGTATAATCGATTTGTGTTCCAAATACGTGTATAACGATAGCGATATTTTCAGAAATTTCACTGGGAAGAGTATATTTTTTAAAGCGCTATCGTGTACCACGTAGATAGTGTTTCTTGTCAATAGCATTAGGGGGTGTAGTTCATGGGAGTTAGACGGAAGGATTTTTTTTAGTTTTGTTTGGTTTCCGTACGATTGTGTTTTAATATCTTCGTGAGGCCTTTATTTTCAGAAATTATTTTCAGAACGGCCATTTTTTACAGATGCTGCGTTTGCATCTTAGTTACCGATAATGGGAATAATCCAACTATCTATATACAAAATAATAATATTTAATATAAAATATAGTTCCCTACCTTTGTCACGCCTAACCTTGTCCTCAAAGGTTTTCTGTACACATAATATGCGTTACGGGGAAAAAAATCTTGATCACAATTTCGATAGTTCAAATTCTAATTCTACACCAACCGGATAAAATCGTTTTAGAGAAAAGATAAATAACGTCACGCTTTTTCATTCAGGGAAACGAGGAAGTCATTTTTTCCCCCCGATTATTTCGTTTGCGAAAATTTAAGCGGACCTCCCCCGACATCCATTCCCCACTATCCCCCTCCTCCTCCTCTTCACGAATCTCCAATTGGCGTCTTTCTCGCTTAGTTGGGCGCCGATTTTCCCCGTCATTTGCCACTCGCTTTTACGGCCCTACTTAAAGGATTGCCATTGGAGTATAGGCACAAGTTTATCGAGGACAAGAATGGTGGGAGGGGGAGGAGGCGGTGTTAGTGTGTATGGACCATGGGCGTGACAGTTACTGGCGCCCTGTGTTAGGCGTTCCCAATAAATTGATTTAGGTTGATGCTCAGAGATTAGAGAGGAGTGGAAAGCTTCAATTGACAGTTTTTAATAATCAATTACAATTACAATTACAATATTTACCCGCAAGCAGCCCCTTTTTGGGGGGCCAATGGCGGGGGTCAAAGACCAGTTAAGGACAAAGATGGGGTTATCCATATTTTAACAGGCTCTGTATTCGAGACTCTGTTAGACTGTTCCACAGCCGTTCGTTCTGTACCCCTGTACCCGCTTGAGCATTTCCTTATTCCTTTTTTAAATCACCGTAGTGCCTAATGCATTATAGGATTACTGCACCCTCGTGTCTCTATGGAGATATGTGAGGGGCAGGGAAGGGAATGAATGGGGAATGGCAGCTGAAATAGCCAGGCTGCAGGATCCACCCCTAAGCTCTGGACTCCCTAATGGAAGCTCAGGGGTGACGCCAGTACTCCCGGTTAACGAATAAACGAAAGCCTCTGCCGGGAATCGAACCCGGGACCACCCGTTCAGTAGAATGTGACCATACCCACTGAGCCACTGGGGGCCGACAAAATTCTTGAATATAATAATTAAAAAATGTGTTATTATTTTAACATAAACGAAGTTGAATTGAAGTGGTGCAAAAATACAAATACATCCGTGCTTGGACAGGTGGCATTTTCAATTTGAATTTTGCACGTGGCATAAAATGGAATTTACTTGACTCCAAGCGCATAATGCATAAATAGAGATCTAAGCTTAGAAAATAGACTCTGTTATTAAATGCAGTATAGTTAGTTGGCAGGTACAGTGTGCCACGCTACAGTCCCAACACCACACCTATTGAAAATGCGCAGCGTGCATAGTTCGTTCCGGACTGGAACAACTGACGTGGCCTTCGTAGTCAGTGGCGGGCATGGGCTGGTTACTTTGCGCCTCAATTTATCTCAATCGGTTCGTGTTTCGAACTGCATTGTCGGGAATGGCAACCGGAGGTTGCGGTTCTAAGTGGGGAAAATCCGTTTCCGGTTTAGTAAAATGTTTTTTTTATTTAGCTGTCAGTTAGTTCTAATGATTATAGAGCGCCGGACCGAAAGAGAAGCGCAATTACAATTACAATTACAATTGAATCAAATGCACAAGTACAATTATGTTTGAGTACTGTCACGTTCAAATAGTTAGCGAACTCCCGATTGCTATCTACTAAATTATTTAATTTTCATTCACCTTTTCTGAACCCCTCTTGCCCTAACAAACACGTGATTAGTTAATTATCTAAAATGAGTACAACTCGTCGTAGCCCAGTCGGTATTGCAACTGACTACGGAGCGGCGGTCCCTGGTTCGATTCCCGGCGCGGGTTCTCGATTATTCGATATAGGGGTGCTGGTAAAAATGTACCCCTTACATATTGTCATAACAACACAATAGGTGCACGATCTTTTTGTACTCCCTAATGGAATGCCCCATTCGCTACAGTGATTAGGGATAAAAAACTTAAAAAAACTAACGATTAAAATTCTGATCACCGTACTTCACAATTCTGAAATAATTCCAATTCTTATCTCCGTGCATTCACATCGAAACGAGATCTTTGTTTTTTTGACCGATTGGTCAAAATAAAAATAGTGAAAACGCCAACGCGACCGCTTTCAAACCCTATCAAGCAAAAATCTCGCTTAGTTGAACACAATGTCGTTGCAACTATTTTTGTTACACGCGCGTGTCTCTAAATTAGTAACACCAGCCACCCCGCCCTATTTTGCGTGCGAGTTTTTGTGCATACGCAATTAATTTTTGGCGTCCCGCATCACCGCACATTGGCTCAGCTGCCTGGGGTTGGACTACTATCTCGCTCGTCTCTTAGCCAAACCCCCACCCCCCTACCTCGTGCCAATTCCACCCTCTCACCCACCGCCCCCTTCTTTCTCTCTCACCTGGCAGTAAATGCCTGGAACACCAATTTATTTCGTAATCCGTCGTCGCATATCGATCGTTGTCCCGGTTTTTCTCTACGTCGCCGTGTCCCTCACACATACACTGCTTTTCACGATATACACCGTGATTCATAAGTTTGCGTTACCCCTTCCACCGTACCTCCATTACTCAGCTAAAAATGACCGAATTGCTATGAAATTTGGCGCAAATTATGAATTACTTTTTCGTGTTTTTTTAATTAAATTTTCCTGCTACGAATTTTTCATTTTAGCGGTGGCGCTGCGTTAGGGCAACTGGCGCGCACTACACAGTCTGCTCTCTACTGTAAACAATGACGTTCACAGAGAAAGACACAATTGCAATCTAATATTTATTAAAGATATTTTGAACATTAACTGAAATAGCTCAAAGGTTCGCATATATTTACTCCATATTTGTGCCAAGTTAAAAAAAAAAATATTACCTAATTGTTAGTTCAGTTTTAGCTGAATAATGGCGCTACGGCGGGGGGTAACGCAAATTTATGAATCCCGGTGTAGTTCTACCCTGACCCGCAAG
>JAUJYS010006245.1:0-10457 GCA_033995665.1 Melogona broelemanni | reverse complement strand
AACGAAAGCCTGTGCCGGGAATCGAACCTGGGACCGTAGGCTCATGAGCCATCGGTTAGTACGCTTCCCAGCAGCGGGATTACAGGAAACCGCTCCCAGCTACTTCATAAACTTCAATTGTTTTTTTTTGAAGAGGCGCAAATTAAATGATGTATATTTTTTTTTGCATGGTGTTTATAGCGAATGGTGTTTAGTGCAAATTGTTTGCACAATCAGACGCTGTTAAAATGCGGAAATTCTTTCCACTGTCCCAGCCCACAAGTTAAACAATCAGTTGTTTGCACAATCTTCGGTTTCCGTGCAGGTACTCGGATAAGATGAACTAACCTTGTATTTTTTTTTGTGTGCGATCGGTCACAGGCTATGCATTTAATTTATAAAGCCTTGGAAAATCACCCTGTGCCAACGGTATTGCCATTGGAGCTGATTCCCGCCTCTAAACAAAAGAAGGTGCTGGCGGGGGCCGTGCCCGTCCTGCCCTCCTTCCCGCCACCCGGCATGGACGGCGCCGCCACCACCACTACCCGGATCGGACACATACAGCCGCCGTTACCTCCGCCGCCGATGACCATCAACGCCATGTCGCACACCGAGCTACCCATTAAAATAGTAAGCGTCCTGTTTTGACAGCCACATATTTTTTTTTAAACTGTTTACGTCATGTCCAATGCTTTCTCATGGTATTGGCGACTTGGTAATTTTTCCTAGTCTTGGTATTGTTTCACAGCCACTTATTATTTTATACTGTTGTTCATGGTTGTTTACTACCGTTATTTGTGATTTCCCCCACTTTCAGATAGTTTTGCTTTCGATTTTTGTGACCACTGATGATTTTTGCTCCCGTTTCAGGCGCCTCCGGCACTTCCGCCTCCTCCCTCGGCCGGTGGTGCGGCGCCGTGGATCATTTCCGCCAGCGACAAGGCCAAACACGACGTCATGTTCAAAAACGCCGATCTGGACGGCGACGGTTTCGTCAACGGGATGGAGATCAAGGATATCTTTCTGCAGTCCGGTCTGGCGCAGACCGTTCTAGCGCACATTTGGTGAGTTTTCCGGCTTCGACTACGCAGAATGACGAATTTCGTTTATCCTTTATATACTCGTTCGTGTCGAATCGCCGTGTATTTGCTCGTTGCTCTGCAGGTGGCGTTAATGTTGGATGTTGTAATAATAGTTTTGTACTAACCCTGTCCCTCCGGTCGATTCCAATTAGGAATCTCTGTGACGTGAAGCAATCCGGCCGACTCAACGCCGAACAGTTCTCGCTGGCCATGTACCTGGTGCAACAGAAGTTGTTGGGCGTCGAACCACCGTCGGCGCTGACGCCAGACATGATCCCGCCTAGCATGAGGCCACCGAAAGCGGGCTCGGAACAGGTCGCCACGGTGAGTCCATACAATTTGCTAAACTTTATTCTAGTTTCTAGTGAGCAGTTTGATTTAATTCTGTATAAGACTGACTTGCTGGTCTGCTATTGGTACCCTATAGGCAAGCGTTGAATTATCATGTGCATCATAACTTTAGCGTTTAAAAACACTGAATCGTCAATGGGTATAAAAATGTCAAAAAGTAGATACACCTGAACAAATCGTGCGCGAACCATTAGACGTATAATGCTAGGATCTCTTACAGGAATTGATAAGCATCTTGATGCTGACGAACAGCAGCATGAGCAGAATAATGAAGTATGTCGATAGCGACAGCAGCGATTGCATGTAGATGGGCGGCACGAACCGGTCGTGGACCACCAGGTGAACCACTCCGATTTTTTTGTCGGCGGACCAGCAGCTAGGTGGTTAGGAAAAGTAAACCAGATCCCGAGTTAGTCGAGGTTGACCAAAAAATTAACAAAAGGCAATCGTCAGTATCTTTTGAATTGTCATTTGACACCATCGATTCGGTGGGTTTACCTGTAGGCGCTCGAATCGGTCATTTCGAGACGTCTGATTCTGATCCTTCCCGGTCCGTCTATCGATATGCGGCCCTTCGTGTCCAGGTATATCATCTCGGTATCGATCAGGGTGCCGTTCTTTTGCCAGTCGATGACAGTTTTGGAATTGTGTTTCCTGGTGGAACAACCACTGTTAGTATTTTTTTTCTTCGTTTTTAATTTGATTTTAAAGCGGATTGTTGACTTAAACAATCTGTTCCTGAATATTTTGTTTCTTCTAGTTTAATTTTTTTAAAATTCGTCTTAGAGAATTTATTTTTTTATTTCGTCTTAAAAATTAATTTTTTCCCCCTAGAGAGTTTATGTGCTCCTCGTGTTACCGTGCCAATATGTGAGGGGCACCCAGATTTTTATAGCCTTATGGATAATTTTTTTTTCTAATTTCGTCTTTGAAATGGTTGGTTTCGTTTTATTAATATTTATTTTTTTTTTTTTTTTAGATTTCTTTAAATTTTGTCTTTATTTTTTTTCCTTCACTTTTATTTTTTTTTAAAAGCTTTGAGGAACATATGGACTGTTTGTCTCAAAATAGACATTTGCGGGATATTATTTGTTCTCAGCGTGACATGCGTCTTCAATTTTTTGAGACGACATTGAGACCCAGCCAAGGTTTATGTGTTTACCCGGGACAGATGAGAATGGCTCCCATGTCCTTTTCTTGTATGACGGTGGCGCTATCCGGGATCGACGGCAGGGACGGCAACCGAGACTTGAGGAAACGTCTCTTGGACGCTAAGAATTTATCGAGGCCGTCCTCTATCTGTGCCTCCTTCTCGATCGGTCTGGGAGTCGGACACGGCACCTACGATGGGGTTGGACGATCTGACAGGTTGATGTTCGTCATGTGGTGCATAAATATGTTGCCCCGGTGGGACCAGATTTTTTTGTACCTGACACGTTTCTTTTATCCGTACGCTCTTGATTTCCCGAATTTCTTGGAGCTCCTTTAGTTCTGGCGGCAGAAATTTCGACCGACAGGGCAAGCCTCCGAAGAAGGAATCGAGGCTGACGTAGTGAGTCGGTGACGTGTTGGTCATGTTGGCGTGTGCCTTGGGGTTCAAGAGAGTTAATCATGTTTATTATTTTGTCATTAAGGTCATATCATGGTTAACCTCATTTATGTTAATGACAACCTTACCTTTGGCTTACGGATTCTTGTTCTACGCAAAAAAAAAATCAACATTTGTCTAAAACATCTTTTGATCTGGCCACTATTTATGTTGGTAATTAGCATCGAAGGTTACATTGAAAAATGCATCATTTTTGGCGAAACAGATAGTGTAAAAATGACACAAGTCGTTTAAAAAATAATCAAAGCCAATAAATATGTGAAAAGAGGGGCTCGAAAATATTAAATTTTGACAAATTTCTGTCCGTGCATAACCTCTACGAAACAGATTGCGTTTCTGTATCTTTTTCCTTCTTTGCCGCAACGGCTACAAGGTGTCCAGTCACCTAGTCGCAGATAGATTCGATATGTGTCGACGAAGACGTCTGGCTCGATGTATGCCTCGTCGGAGACCTACCGAATTTACAAGCGTTATTCGATGGGGATTAGGCAAATCCTCGATCGATTGCGGCGAAACTGCGCTATCCGTGACTTTTTCTATTAGCTAATTAATTACTAAAATGATGATCGATTTTGGCCTCACGTGTTTGAGTTCGTCTTCATTGGAGACTTCGATGAAGTAAGCCGATAACTCTCCCCGGTAATCTTCGGTGGCGAAATAGAAGCCGGTGTCTTCTCGGCTCAGATGATTGATCTCCAGACTCTTGGTCCAAGCGTCCACAAAGTACTTGTCGCCGTCCGGCTCCAAGAAGGTTAGGGCTGCTCCGTGGAGCGCCAGGAATTTCCAGTGCACTGGAACCCTCTCGGCTTTGTGCACCAACAAGCTAGTGAAAAGTCCATTAGAAAAGTTATTAGTTATTAACTGATACGATTTTTCCATGTTGTTTTAACATTTGACTTTCTGGAAAGCAGTTATTAATCAACAAGAAGTACTTCCCCATTTTAATTACATTTTTAAAGATCCTTTGATCTACATATAAACATATCACTCCCCTCACGATAATTCCCAGTGTTTGGTAGAATAGGAACAGAAAAGTTCTGTTCCTAGGAACTTGTTCCTTTTTTCTAAGGAAACTGGAATGGGGGCACTTTTGCTGTGTAAAGGGTTTCTTTTGCCATAACCTTCAATTTTGCTCTTGTACAAAGTGTGCCGAGAGCAGAACCGACTGTGTCCGCAAAACGGCATATGGCCTCCAGATCTCCTCCGGCAAATTTCCATGTGACCCCCGTATGTCGAGAATAAAATAAAGATTGCGTGGAAATATTTATTTATCTCTACACACAACGTTATGATGTCATGGAATTGAAACTATTTTTAATCGAAGGAACGGAAAAGTTCCAGGTTCCTTTTGAAAATGAACTATAGGAACGCCCAGGTTCCTTTTAATACGGGAACTGGGTCCTTTTCAAATGGAACGAACCCAATACTGGTTGCAACCAAATGACCAAAATTATGCATTCCCATGCCTTTCCACCCCTCATAGCTTGCAGTTTGCTGCGGCTAAGGGGTGGGGGTATTCCCCCAATAACGATGTGTTATAACATGTTCTCGTTTTCTTGTACTACTTGAATATGTTAATAAAAAGTAAGTAAGTACCACATCCACGAGTCAAGAGTGATGGATTCGCCCTCGTTTGCCAGGAATGCAACGGTTTTGACTTGATAATTCATAGCCCTGAAGGCCAGATGCCGTTTGTTGATGCAGCTGAACCAGTCTTTTTGAGCCTGCTTCGCTGACAGTTGCTGATTTGTCTGAAACAAAATTATTCGTTTGAGAATCGTGGGCTAAGGATCAAATAATTTTGGGGTGTGCAGTTTTTACACTTCTCCTAGTTAGTTAGACTGAATTCATATGTTAGAAAAGTTAATAAAAATATTCAATGGTAAATATAAATCGTGCGAAAGCTTGTTAAATCAATGTCTGTACAAGGTTTTGTCAAGTATCATTGGTGTATGATAAAGCTAACCAGTAATTAGTTAAATGTTTATCTAACCAGAATTGTTGTGTTGGTAGGTTCCTGAGCACTGTCGTCTCCAAAAGCATCACGCAACACACAAAACGTAAAAATAACCATTGACAGTTTTCTGCAGCGTAAATTCTTCATTCTGGATATCTTCTGGGGGACAGTTGGTTCAAAACAAATATTCTGAAAACTGGATAAAAATAAACCTAAAGTGAGACTGGCATTTGGTTAAAATGTGATTTCTCTTGCGTTAAAAAATTCAAATACGTCAGGTAGTTGCGAGACATTCGAATTGGATTTGCCCACTAGCGCCATCTATTAACCTGTTCATTAATTACAATTTTTGATTTAATTATCGTTTCAGGACAATCTTGGTTCGACAACTAGCAGTAACACATATGGAAACTCGGAATTAGAACTAATTGGGAAGGAAATTGAAGAACTAACCAAGTAAGTTTCGGTCATTTTTTAATTTACGCATATTTTATAATAATTTCAAAAACAACGATGGGCACGTTATTTTGTTTTGTTTACCGTCTTGAAATACTGAACGATATAATTAATTTTTATGACTTAATGACTACTTGCACATTTGACGTTATTTTCATTTTTCTATTTTATTTGAGTGTTAAAGAAATTTAGGGAGTAAAGAACTTTTAGCACTTGATCGAGTACTGCGTGTCAAATTTTAAAGAAAATAAATTATAATTGTTGAGAAGTTGAAATAAATATCGCAGTGCCCATGCATTCATGAAATTTAAACATTTATTCAACTTTTTTATCCGAAGTTTGCCACATTTCTACATGCATGTCATTGCTTATCCAGATAATCCATTTTTGAACCTTTGGTTTAACCAATAATGTGGCTACCGCGATGCTTCTGCATCATTGAATATTGCACTACATTACCCTGTCTGATAATTATTAGGGAGAAACGGCAGTTGGAACAGGACATCACCCAAAAAGAAGCCGACATACGTATCAAGAACGGGGAAATCAAACTGCTGAGCAGCGAGCTGGCTACCCTAACCGCCACTCTCAAGCAGTTGGAGAACCAGAAAGGGGAGGCGCAGAAGCGGTTGGACGATTTGGATTGCCAGGTATTTTTTTTATTTCGTCCGGGTTTGCCCTTTCGGTTCTCGGATCGTGTTAGCTGTTGGATATACGTTTTAGGTGGTCTTCGGTGTTTCGTGTTTCGCGGACGGTAACTTTTGGTAGATCAGTACGCGGAGTTTAGGGCGAGCCTCTTACTGGCTTCGACTGGGTTACACATAAGTAACTGTAACTGTGCGGTGCATAGATGGCGCTGTGATAGTAATCAAGCTTTCCTATACGTTTGCTTTTTCGAATGCTGGACATATTTTTTTTGTCACTGCGTGTTGAATAATTATCGAGACGCTTTATTCATTGAACTTTTATTATTTTGTTAAGTTAATTCATTTATTTACTTCTTTATTTCCCCAAATGTTATTATTTATAGTTGCTTCATTTATTTCGATAATAAATATTTACTTTTGAATTGATCTTTCGAATTATAGATAATTACCAAATCGTTAAACTATGCGCTTTTAATTTTTTTCTCAGCACCATTTAGTTTTATTTCCCTTTCATATTTACGAGTATATTTTATTAGAGCGTTTATTTTATTAATTTGAAAAAGTCAATATGTTTTGTGCATGCTTTGTTTTCTGCTATCTATGTTTTGCTTGCACTCGGCCTGCATCAGTTTTTTTTTACGAATGCACCCTGTAGATAACGATTAGTTACTTGTTTTTTTTTTTTCCTAACCATTTTTATTATTTTGTGTTCGTGTTTTCTGTTCGTATTTTAGATCGCTTCTTTTTTAAAAAAGATCGTATGATTTTGCAAGTTTTTAATTTTGACCTATTATTCCTGATTTATTATAATTTTTTGGTTGCATTACTAGAAAACTTCCTTAGTGAAAAGTGTCGGCGATTTACATAAACAGGTAGAAGAAGAAAAAGAAAAGGTAATATCATTATGTCGACTGCTACTAAAGATTCGCTATGTTCTTTGTCGTTCATTCTGATCATTCGTTAGGTGACATTAGTCATTGTCCGGGATGGGTTTGATAACGAAAAGCTCATAATTAGTTGTAATAAAAAACCAGATCAACGTTTTGACGACCGCCCGTTTCTTTCACTACATTTTTTATTTGCACTAAATAACACATTAATTTTTTGTATACTTGACCACTAAATTTGACTTATGCCTTAGTAACGAATTTGCCATGAATTTGCCTTTTGAGATTCAACTTACCGATCCTTTCAAATTTAACTCGAATGTTATCCCAATTTTTGAACGTTGCTCGAATTTTTCTAAACTATGTTTCAATTTATTATTATTTTTTTTTTTAAATGGATTTTGTTTGGTCAAATATTTTTGAATATTTTTGTGGCGGCCAACTTGTAAGATAATTCTAACGGACATCTTGAATTTATTGACAGGTATCCAGCCTCAAGAAGCATGTCCAAGAACAAGAACTTAGCGTTAAGGTATCAGTCTGTCTGTGTGCTTCTCTACCCCTTAACATTAACATTTCGCACGTGTTTCTAACAAGTGCTCTTGCCTCACTGTTTTAACATTGTGTGTGTTTGTGTTTGAAAGAAAAATTGCCATGCGTATGCTTCGATTCCGTGGCGATCCACGTTTCTTTAAGCAGTACCAACATATAATCGTGTAAAGAGTTATCTATTGTTGTTGGTTTTAGATAATTTAGAGCGTTTTGGCGCTTTTTTTCAATTATCGTTAAAGGAACAAGAAGTCGAACTCGGCAGCAAGCGGCAAGAGCTGAACGAGTTGCGGACGGAGGAGAAGAACTTGGAACTGAAGATTCAGTCGGGCAAAACCCAGTTGGATCAACTGAACAAGACGTTGCAGGAGACGTTGCTACAAATAAGTCAGGCAAGTGAAAACCCTATTTGTTTACATTGCAAATTTAGGTGTACGTCCAAAGAGGGATTTACATTATGCTTTTTTTTTTTTTCGAAAGCTTTACTGAAAATCTTTTTTTGACAGAATTTCTGTTGTAAAAATCTGTTGAAATTCTAGAGATGGCGCTGCTACATGAGAAAATAGAGCGCTATTTAGCCCTTACACGTGATGCTTTACAGCCCATGCAAATTGCGAGAGCGCTACGTGTCGTTCAGTGAAAAAGTCGGCTCTGTGGCTCCACCAAGATGCTCGACTAAAATTTGATTATTTCTTTTATCGTCAACCAAAAAAAAAAGGCTTTGTGGAGCCATTTTCTTGCAACCCTGATTTTTGGTTTGCACTGGAAAGCCTCCATGGAGATACGATTTTTTGGCTTTTCAGTGATTATAGCGTTTTTTCACGTTCGATAGCACAATCTAGTAGAAATGTACAAGTGTTTCGAAATTGGCAGGGAATCTAATTAATTGTTTTTTCAATTGATTTGTTGTAGGCCAAAGCCAAAATAACGCACCTCCAGGAGAACCAGCGGCAGCTTAACGACTGCATCGTCCAGTACGACTCTGCCATATCCAGCGGCGACGTTTCCGCCATCTCCGACTCCACGTTGAAGTTGACGGTGTCCTACGTGGAACCTGAGTACTCAAAGTTGGACAGCACCGTAAGTGGTTGATGACGAAACTTTCGGACTATTGATAAGTAAACTTTCGGACTATTGATAACGAAGAAAAATCTGAATGATTCGAAATCATTTTAGTTATATTTTAGTTAATAATTTATTCTTAAACTAGCCCACTAGGGCTAGTTTAAGAATAAATTATTGTCATGTTACGAGGGCAGGGAATTCTCTTTTATTTCATGAATAATTAAAATTTGTTGAGTTTTTTAATTTACTAATGGCTTTGGAGTGGCCTCAATTTCAGCTAATAGGAAATTGTACCTAGTAGTTTACAAGGAAATACTAAAATAAACTCTTGTAGTCTGGAACTCGGTTTATAATTTTGATTAAATAAAAATAATTTAAAAAAACGGGCGAAAATGAAACTTCTAGATTTATGCAAAGGAAATTTTGTTACAATTTAAAAGCGAATTTTGCAAAGATTTTAGAAAAGTTTTGAGATGAAAGCTTAAATAGTAGAAACTAATAAAAACGTTACTGTTCTGTCATTGATATCTTGTTTTAGCGAGTAGAAAATACGAAAATGGTACACAAATCTACCACGAATGACCAAATAGTTAAAAGTGGCACTCTGTAAACATTTTTTGGCGAATCACCGCGGAAATCTAATATCAAACTCAATGGATTATTTTATGTGGACACCACCAGGGTGTCAGCAGTAGCAGTCCAGGCGGAAGTTCGGTGGGTGGTTTCAGCCTCGGTGGAAGTGCGTTTGACGACGACCCGTTCAAGACCAAGGATCCGTTTGTGAACGTCAACGGATTTGTCGCCGATCCGTTCAGTGGACAAGACCCATTTCATGATGGTAACTGCTTAATTTTACTGCTTGAAAAAGGATTGACGGCATTTCCCGTTGTTATAATGATTTGACTTTTGGGTTTGGTAATTTTATTCGATTTATTATGGGAAGCTATATGTTCGATGGGTGGTTTTATAATTTATTAGATTACATTCGATTACCCTTCATTTATTTATCATTTATAAATTATATAACTGAATCCTGTTGATCTGGCCAGAGAATAAAAATATAATTCATATTTAATCAAGTTTTCTGCAACCACAAATGTCAAAATTACATTGAAAATGTGTAATACGTACTTTTCGTCCATGTGCTGTCGCCATACTAAACATTTCATTATTCTCGAAAATTCTCAGAATCATTCAAAGTAACAGATAACTTTGCTGGTCCAGCTGACGCCTTTGGGGGATCCGACCCCTTCAAAGATGCCTTCGGAGCTGTGAGTATCGGTTACCCATTCAAATTAATTCCCAAACTGTTTATTAATGTGTGTAGTAAATTTATCCTGTATTGAATGCGTCATTTCCGCCGTTTTAGAATGATGCCTTTAAGGATGCTGATCCATTTGCTTCAGGATTTGCCTCTGAATCTGCTCCAGGTATTAAAAGTATTTTTAATATGTTGACCGACATTTTTAGACAAGAAAGTCGAATTGTCGAAAGGTGGACCATTGGCCACTTTGAGTTAAAGTTTTTCATTGTTTTTCTCTACTGTAGCCAAGACCGACCCCTTCGATCCATTCGGTGACAGTGCTTTCGGCAAACCCGCCGCGGGCTCGGTTAGTAAATGCGACTTTACAAAGTTGTGTAAATATATTTTTAATGAATTTTAAGACCTATGAAACTCCTTTTTTGTCTCCGCAAGGACATACACATCCGTTGGCACATAATCTTCTGCAGTGATATTCACTACAATAATCATTCTATAATCATTAATTGTCAAAAATGTGCGGCCTCCGTGGCTCAATGGCTATGGTCATAGACTACTAAGCGGATGGTCCCGGGTTCGATTCCCGGCGCAGGCTTTCGTTTATTCGATTCTGT
>JAUJYS010006244.1:0-10459 GCA_033995665.1 Melogona broelemanni | reverse complement strand
AACAAGAAGAGAGAAAAAAAGCGCCCGCCTTAATTGTCTCGAATTCAGAAGATTGTTAGGCTTCGGTATGACTAACGTTATATTTTCCCACTGTGGGGGGGGAGGGGGCGGGTCAAAACGTGAGAGGGTGGCAATGTACCGTTGTTGAGCCCCGCCAGAAGGCGCCACCAGTAGAATATTGGCTTTTCTGAAATTGGCATGAGAGTTGTACACAAATCTATCACCAATGATCGCAAGCAGCGCCTTAACACCATTCAGAAAATGTCGTCGTAACAGAAAATATATATACAGGAAATATATATACAGAAAATATCGTCTTAAACTTAAAATAAAAACAACAAACCCAGGACAAGACTGGGGCTAAGGACGACTGAGCTGGCAAGGCTCTACAAACTGCACAAAGAAGGAAAAGCAGAACAGATAATTCATTTTTTGAGACAGTGTTTGCACCGACTCTTAGAACCCCCGTTCCTGTTCCTCAAAAAAAAAAAAAAGTTCTCCGTTCCGTTCCTACCCAACACTGTATTACGAGTACGATTTTTGACACGCTCATTTGTCTTCGCTGGTTGGACTTTAGTAATGATCCGAAATGGAATGTCGTTCGTGTATTTCGAGGTGGAATTTTTATGGCCAGTCTTTGAGTGTTTTGAGCCCTCCGCAGCGCCGAACGGTCTTGTCACCTTTGGCACAGGTGAAACAAGCCAGGCGTTACGTTGGTTGGCATTCGGACAACTTTGGCAGTGTGACCGCTTACCATCGTTTAAACGACCAGTGTGCCCTCCTTTGACAATCAAGAACAAAACCGACGAGCAAATACGGTTGCTTTTGTTAAAATTGCTGAAATTCTGGACTCTTTTCTATTTTTGTTTTTACGGTACTGTAAACAACTAATAGTGTAAATCTTTAATTTTATATTTTATAATATTCAGTTTCAATTATTTCATTTGGATTTTGAATTTTAGAAATTTTTATTTCAAATTTCGTATTCGAAATGTATTATCTATTTTTGGTTACGTTTAAAATTTGCAAAGAAAATATTGCTTTTGAAATTGTTGATGAAAATATTTATTATTAATCGAAGTGATCATTTGAGGACTTGGCATTTAACTTTTAGAATTGTGCTTTTAAAATATTCATTTAATTTTTTGACTACTTTTTCATTTGTAACTTTTGATTCTATTTTATTTTCACAATTTTGATTTGTAAAGTTGTCATTTCTATATTTTAATTTCGGCATTTTGTTGATGGGGAAAGGACGGCAGTGCTGACTTATTTCCTGATTTTGTTACTGCCCTAAATAGTAGTGAAAAAAGACTTACTTTGGTTAACATCACTTTGTTTGGGGGGGAATATTGCTGGCCTATTGTTGGCCTATTGAGCAAGACGAAGAAAGAAGGGGGAAGGATACCATTTCCTGCACGCCTTATAAAAAAAACCATGGTGAGACAAAAACAACAAAAGTAATGAGTTTGATTAAGTTCCCCGTTTCGAATGTAATGGCGCGTTCAATGTGTACGCATGTACACCGTGATTCATAAGTTTACGAACCCCTCCAGTCGTAGCTTCATTAGTCAGCCAAAAATGACCAGTTTGTTGTGAAATTTGGCACAAATATGGAGTAAATAAATGCGAACCTTTGAGCTTTTTCCGCACAATTTTTTTTATTTTGTCGCAGAAATTGGATGGCAATTTTGTCTTTCCTTCGTGAACGCCATTGTTTACAGCAGAGAGCGGACGATGCAGTGCCTGCCAGTTGCTCTAACGCAGCGCCACCTATAAAATGTACAAAATTCGTAGCGGGAAATTTAAATTTAATCAACCTGAAAAAATCATTCTAACTGTAATATAGTTATGTGCCAAATGTCACAGCAATCCAGTCATTTTTAGCTGAGTTATGGAGCTACGTTGGGAGGGGTTCGCAAACTTATGAATCACGGTGTAATGGGTCTAGCTAATATGATTTCAATATGTGTGCGTGTGTGCAAAGAAATAAAAAAGTCGACTAAACATTATAATCAGCTTTACCAATGAGTTTCGCACGGCCGACGACAAAGGCTGCACCGGAAAATTGGCCCAAGTGTGTTTTTGGGGAATAGAGTCTGACCACGCCACCACGCCTCATTCTCATCAATTATTATAAATTTTCCTCTCGACAGACGAACGGGAGAGGTGGGTGGTGGGAGGGACGGGGTGACGCACGGACAGACACACCTGGGAAAGTGGAGCACCCAAATATTAGACTCGTCACGGATTCGTCAATTATACGACAGAAAATTTTTATTCATTAAATGTGTTTTTAGTACAACGCAAACAACAAGTTAATAGCATGCGAGAAAGATCTTAAAATCTTAAAATGGAACCTCGAACATCTATACTATAATTTAAAGAGAACTAAATTTTGTCCGTCGGTCATATTCACCTCGCTTTGAGTGAACGTAGTGTCTTTCCATTGCGCTCCCTTCGGGTGAAAATAGTCGGCCATTAGTGGGAGCAAAAAACCATTTTTTTAATGAAGGCCACACTGTGTCGTCATGTTATATTTTCAAGGGTTGTTGCTGGGGCGAAGGTCTAGATTTCCGATTTTTTTTAATCCTTATCCCGGGCGAAGCCGGGTTCTTTATCTAGTTACCCATGATTTAATTTAACTAAATGATTCCATGTTGATATTGATCGAACTAATAAATTGATTTTTTTTTATTTTTTTCCGTTTAGCTGCACCTGATTGAACAAGCGCTACACCAGCAATGTCAGTCGAAGTGAGCGTTATGATGATCCTAATACGTCACTTCCGGTAGCAGCTGTTCCAACGTCCATATGGAGGCTGGATGTAACCGGAGAAGGAGGTGGAGGTGGCCAGGGTCAGGGGTCACGTGGTCCGACAGCAGGTCGGTCACGATGGTGTCGATCCATGTCTTCCTGTTCGTCCTGGTGCTACTTGTTAACACCGTTGGGGGCGCCACTGTGGCTAGCACGCAACAAGGTAAGACGTTGAACCAATATCAAGTTTTTTATTAATTGCCATGCACAACACGTGTACGAATTAGAATGCAAATTGATTATGGGAACACTATTTCAAATTGAACATCCGCTGTGGCCGAGAGGTAACGTCCTCGCTCGCCAACCAGCGGATCTGGGTTCGGTTCCCGGTGTAGGCAATCGTTTTTTATTCGACGAACCTGGGGTACTGGTGTCACCAATGAGCTTCCATTAGGAGGGAGTCCAGAGCCTAGGGGTGCATCCCCGGTAGCCTGACTATACCAGCTGCCAATCCCCTTCCCTCCCCTTCCCTGCCCCTCACATATCGCCATAGCGACACGAGGGTGCTGTAATCCTATAGTGATTGGCACTACGGTGATTTAAAATAATAATAATAATAATTATCGAATTACTTTCCCTTTTATTTTATTTTCGTACGAATCGCCGTAGGCCAATCGGTATTGCAACCGGTTTATTGTTTGCTGTACCGGTTTGCTGTGATGCGATTATCTCTCGTCGGGTTCTTGTTTATTAGATCCTGGAGTTCTGATGACAAACGTGCACCTCACATAGTAGCATAATCTCATTTAGTATAGAATTCACTGCAGTGAATGGTAATTAAAAAAATAAAACTAACTCAAGCAGTGTAAATTAAACAAAGGCCGTGCGGCCTAGCACCTGGTTTTAATTAAAATTGAATAAATATACAATTTCACGACTCGACGGATCATAACTACATTTTTAATTGGTCATTACAATTTAGTGTTTTTATCCTGCAAACTTTCATTGTGCGCACCTACGGGGTCAACCAGGTCAACAAGGGTTCAGTGTAAGCTAGCCAACCTTGTTCGAGACTAGGATGCATCATAACAGCTGTTACAGGACTTGACAAATGATATTAAATTCATGCGCAATTTGATGGCGAACAGGGTTGTTGAGCGAGATTCGTTTTTCGCGTGTTCGTATGGACGAAGGGGAGCGTGGTCTGGTGGTGATGGTGGTGGTGGCCACGCAAAAAAGACATATTTTTCTAGAAGGAAGCTGCTTTTTCGGCTGCGCTTGGACGCGTGTCTCGTCAGTGGCTACCGTGGGGTGCTATCTTGTCTTCTTCCCCTCTCCCATCCCACCCACTCATTATAGCCTATTCATTCTGCGGCACGTGCCACGAGACACCACCCCACCCCACACCCCCTACTTACTGCACAGCATGTCTCCCACCCCACCCCATCTCCACCTAATCTTACACCCCCTACCTCTGTATTTTTACTCAGTAATTGCTCGTTTCATCTGCAATTTATACCACTCACTTCTTCTCAGCAAAAAAAAAAAAAACTTGCCGTTTTTTTTTCTTTCGAAATTGGCAATGCGCAATTTTTTTCTATTGGCTATACCATCGATATCTACAGAGTAGAAGTGTAGCGACTAATTCGCTCTACACGATTGGCTCGTACATGTCTGTCCACTGTGTTGCTCGTGCCACACAGCGAATATTCTTCTTGATTCTGTGAAATGCAAAGAGTTGGCGAATAACTAATTGATAGGCATGGATTTTTATTATTGAAGATAAAAGAAATGGTGCTTTGGATTTGAATTAGCATGAAATAAATTATCAAGTGATTTCGACTAAACTTTAAATTTATTTTAATTGACTTTCTGTTTCAATGATATAAAAATGTTAATCAAGAGACACAAGACTGATTATTCGACATTCATTCTTCACTCTTATTTTTTCGCTCTTATTATTATTATTATTTTTTTTTATTTTATTTTTTAAATCACCGTAGCGCCTAATGCACTACAGGATTACTGCACCCTCGTGTCTCTTTGGAGATATGTGAGGAGCAGCGAAGGGATGGGGAATGGCAGCTGGTATAGCCATGCTGCCGGGGATCCACCCCTAAGCTCTGAACTCCCTAATGTGAAGCTCAGGGGTGACGACAGTACCCCAGGCTCGTCGAGTAAACGAGAGCCTGCTAGGGGAATCGAACCCGTGGCCGTCCGCTTCGCAGAATGTTGCCATACCCACTGAGCCGTCGGTCGGACAGTTACGCAATACATTTGGGTATTTTAGATGACCATTTGCACATTTCCGCCATCTTTAGCTATCTCTTTCTTGGCTTCAATAGCAAGCGAGTTTTTGGCTTTTTTCCCCGCCAGAGGGCGCCATAGTCTGTGCATCAGCCGGTGTGCAACTGCTGCGTCTCGGCCGGTCGATATGTTCAGTGTATTGGGGAAAGTCGCTATACGAGTCTTGTGAAACGGCGGTCGTTGGCGTTATGAAGTGCTTTGTCGAGCGAGGGACAATTTTCGAAAGACAAAGTTGTTGTCGATCTAGACAAGCGTCACACACCGTGATCGATACACAAAGAGACAATTTCCGTATGTTCCTGTGCCACTGTTCTCTCTCTGTCTGTCTCGTGCGGCTGGCGCCAGCGCACGTGCACAACACCTGCTCGTCTCGGGCAGCACGTGCAACTCATTGGCTCCGCGTGACGGCCACAGAGATACTACACCGTGATTCATAAGTATGCGAACCCCTCCCGCCTAAGCTCTCCATTACTCCGCTCTGTGGCTATTAGGTTTGTGGGTATGGCAGCTCCGGAGCGGGCTGTCCCGGGTTCGATTCTCGGCGCTAACTCCCTTTTATTCGATCCTGGAGTACTGGTGTCCCCCTCCCCTTACATAGACAAAAGGCCTCGTCTGAGGCTAAAGGGCGATTAACTCCCCCTGAGCTGACCGTCCAAAGTTTTGGGGTGAAGACAGCCTGGCTTTACCAGCTGCCATTCCCTTCCGATCTTGAGCTAAAAATGACCGGATTGTTATGAAATTTATCACAAATATGGAGTAAACGTAGGCCAATCTTTGAGCAGTCGTATCTCACCATAACTTTTAATTTGTCGCAGAAATTTGATTGCTAATTTGTCATTGTTGACGGCTGAGAGCAGGCGATGCAGAGCGCGTCAGTGGCTTTAACGCAGCGCAACCTCTAAAATGCAACATTCGTAGCGGGAAATTTAAAATTAAAAAACTTCATAACTTAATAAGAGTTGTATAAAGATGTAAATTATTTTCTTGTGTGAAAAACGAATCTTGTGCTGCTTTTTGTAGCCGGTATATAAAACCTGGCTAATGTTCACTTTCACAACACAAACTGAGCGGACAGGGAGCGCAGCGCAGCGAAGCGAGCGAGCGTTGCGAAGAGCGGTTCGCAAAAGACCGAGAACTGACTTGCCGGGAGAAGCGGCCGTACGCGCTGATTTTCGAAATTCTAAATTACTACCTAACCTAACCTACCTAACCTAACCTAACCATGTTTTCTACGGTTAGGTTAGGTAGGTTAGATTAGGTAGGTATACCGTATTTTCGTCTGTAAAATCCGGTCTTTTGCGAACCGCTCTTCGCTATGCTCGCTCGCTTTGCTTCGCTCTCTGTCCGCTCGTGTTGTGAAAGTGAACATCAGCCTTTTTGTCAGTATCTATTCAGGCTGAGAGTGACTACGAATTAAAACCATTACTTCCCTTCGTGTCGCTATGACAATATGTGAGGGGCAAGGAAGGGAAGGGATGGGGAATGACAGTTGGTATAGCCAGGCTGCAGGATCCACTCCTAAGCTCTAGGGAATGGAAGCTCTATGGAAGCTCCGGGATGGCGCCAGTACCCCAGGATCGAATAATCGAGAGCCTCTGCCGGGATTCGAACCCGGGACCGTCCGCTCCGAAGGCCATACCCACTGAGCCATCGGTACGTATGAAAATGTGTCTCCTCTGACTGAACTTTAGTAAAACGATGGTGGTGTATGAAATACACGCAGAGACAGATGTAGAATTACAGTTGTACGTTTTCCATGTTCATTTTCACTTTATTCACCGACGAAGAAGGCGTCACAGCCGAAAGCTCGTTTATTTGTTTCCTCTGTACCTGACTGATAAAAAATGTCTTACTAACGGACTTTAAATCACTAATTTTATTTACGTTTAATCAGTTTTTCTCAATTAAACTTTAGTAGTTTCAATCCAAATGATGGCGCTTAGTCAGGACAACACGTGAAACAAACAGTATGACTTTAATACGCGATCTAATGACATGGTGGTGGTCTGCCCGGCGGCGTAAATGATGCTGTGGATCTAAAAGTCGCTGCCTCGTTCTGCTCAATAAGGGATGACGTCGAATGATGCGCGATAAATTGGCGCCAGCCATACAACGAAGATGGAAGACAGACGGTAGAGAAATATGTGGCGAATACGAAAAGCTGAGTAGGCGAAATTAGATGGTGTAGGAGTGATAGTGAACACGGGGTGAGTACTCGTATAAATCAATTCCTCTTTCCCAAATATATCAATAAATTAACTTACGATCACAAGCACAACTTATGAGGCATGCGAAACATACTTAAGAGAAATATTTTATGTCACCCAAATTAAATTCTATGTACTCTTCAATTCAAAAAGAGTCAATTTATGAACCAATGACAAAATAGTTTATAAACCAAGGAGGTCCGACAATTTACAAAGAATCGAAATAAATAAATAATAAGTAGCAAGCATATACGGTAAATTTATGTTTAGTTGTTACAATCACTGTAGTGAATAATATGACAGTGAGCGGGTGCATTTTGAGAGGGTACGTACGATACAATGAACACAAAACGTTACACCACATCTTGTGCAAATTTGAGTCAAGAATTAAGCCACTGTTCAAATAATTTCTAAATTTACAATATTAAGACTGACAGTTGTCATTTACGAGATATAACCCGATAGTTTTTAGTAATTTTGTTCATCAGTTCATTAGTTCATAAAACACACATTGTCAAAAATCAAAAAAGAAAAAAACGCTCAAAGGGTTAACGTCCGAGCTTTCGACAAAATTATGGAACTTACAGTTAATTCGATATTGGAATAACAAACACCTCAGAATACACGCACAAATAATTATATTTTGAAATGTCGAATGAACTGATATTTCCATGACAATGACGTAACTGGCGACGTCAAAGTGTGTTTTAACTGCAAGTGATGATTTAAATTAACGCGCTGCCAGGTACTTAAACATACAAAATGTTTATTTGTTTCTAACTTGACATTCATCTCTGTGTACAAAGTTGCAATCTAAATTGAGAAATAAGATTGTGGGTGGGGTGGGTCAAGTGCACCCTCCAAAGATAGATGACGCTGATGGTGCGTTAGAAGGAGGGTGGTGAGGATGACCGAACGCATCTTTTATCCCGTCCCTCGCAAATAAAGATAAATGGGTTCGTCAACGAGGCCGAACAACGAATAGCGGACGTGACGGACAGCGGTTGGACGTGTCGGGCCGCCGGCCATCACGGTCAACCGTCATCGTCCACCCGGGCGATAAGGGGAGAGCGATGGATTGACGCACCTGATGCCCGGTCCCACGTTGCGCACGACAAGTGGCGTGGTCGGCATACCAAATTGGACGACACATAAAATTGATGTGTACACAAGCAGGGACGCGAAAAGTGTATATACACTGTAGGCTTATCTCCAGTAAATTTTTATTGCGTCAACGTTATCGAAGGCGTAATGACCAAATTTGTACGATATGACATTTGGATCTAAATATGTATGTCGTGCCGCTGGTGGCGCTCTTGGTGGTAATGATGCACCCATGCCAGTCAGACCCAAACCAGAATACAGACAGACCCCGCATTATAATACGTGGGCAATACAATACACGCTCTCAAAAAATTAACTCATCATTTATGAAATGGATTTTTATTGACTTTAACCAAAAAAGTTTGCAATAAATTTGTTTGTTCTAGAAGATAAGTATTACTTATAAATAGCATAACATTTTAAGGTCGCTTGATTATCGAAATATCTCGAAATGTTAATCTTTGGGCAAATATGCTGAGTCGCGGAGAAAGTTGATTGATTTTTCCACGTGCCTTGAACCCGAATAATCGAGAAATGGATGCGAAAAGCTTATGCAAGCTTATGCAAGCTTATGCAAGCTCATGCAAGCTCATGCAAGCTCATGAAAGCTCATGAAAGCTCCATTAATCTCATCAAGCTCATTAATGCTAAAACCTCATGCAAGCTTATGAAAACTCAATAATGCCAAAAACTCATGCAAGCTCATAAAAGCTCATGCAAGCTCATGAAAACATGACATCCTAACCTTTAAATTAAATCTTTAAAACTAAATTATTATAGCCATTTGTAATGAATTTTAAATTTTGCCATACTTGGCAAATCGCCTTAAACTAAAATAATTAATAACCTTTTCCAGGATTCGAAGAACACCATGAAATTATGTTAGATTAAAATGCTTCGTGAGTTTTACCAGATTTCAAAATTTCAAGTCTCTGGGACGTGTGCAAGTCAACACTCAAGTCAACTTAATAGAAAGATTTTAATCAACACTCAAGTCAACTTAATAGAAAGATTTTAATCAACACTCAAGTCATCATAATAGAAAGTTTTTAAAAATACAATTTTGACAGATATGGGACGCAAACTACCGACTTAAAGGTTTTCCCCAACTATTTCCGTCTCCCACTCGATTATTTTTTATATAGCGTGCGAGTAAGCTGAAATGTTCCTCCCCTTTGCCGTCATGCGTTCAACGAGACATCGCATTTAAGTCACGCGAAAAAATCGATTACATGCACACATTGCACATTAAACATCTGTACATGTGCATTGTTAAAGAATTACGAAAATTAGTTGGTAGGCTATTATCGTTTTAATAAGAAATGGTAAGGCGTGGCATTAATAAATTAGCTTTGGGTTTGCGTGTTTCAGGTTAATTAGTAATAAAAATTTTAGATACAGAGAAACAGTATGCAGATGCAGTGTACAATTTTCCATTCATTTTGATCCATCTGGAATTCAAATTTCAATCAACTTTCAGGTAATAAATGTAGCATTATTTTGAATTAAAGCTACTGGCGGACACTCAGAATGGAATAATCCGGCCAAACCTTATTTTTTCATACGTGTCGATCGCTTTGCATTATGTGAGGGGCACATTGTCACCAGTACTTCAGGATCGTCTAGCTCTGAGGGTGTGGCAGATTCGATTCCCGGCTCTCGTTTACCTATATTCGATCCTGGGTACTGGTGACAGCACCCCTGATAGCCGATGCCTCGGCTGAGGCTTAGGGATGGAGAGTCCCTGGATGTCTATCCGGTAGCTTGAAGGTTAAGACAGCCGGGATATACCCGCTTTCATCCCCATCCCATCCATCGAATAAACGAAATCCTGCTCCGGGAATCGAACCCGGGATCGCCCACACCGCAGTCGAGTGCAATACTGACTGCCTAGACGGGACCGACTAGGCTGGATAGACGCGACGGGCCGGGTTAAATGGACGAGTCTGGTGAATCATTATAGATGGAAAAATCCGGTGAAACATTCCAATTACTTTTTGTGCGGCTCCCGTGGTACAGTGGCTATAGACATAGACTACTAAGCGGGTGGTCCCGGGTTCGATTCCCGGCAGAAGCAGTCGTTT
>JAUJYS010006243.1:0-10460 GCA_033995665.1 Melogona broelemanni | reverse complement strand
GCCGGGAATCGAACCCGGGACCACCCGCTTAGTAGTCTATGACTATAGCCACTGTACCACGGGGGCCGCACAAATAATGGCCTAAGAATATAAACAATAATGGCCTAAGAATAGAAACAATTGAAACCCAATAATGGCCTAAAAAGGAAACGGTAAAACAGCCAGTAGTACTATAAATTCGATTTAATTGAATTTTCATGTAACATAAGCTAGAACCTCGTTTCCCAAACGGTGCTCTGCGGAGCCCTTGAGGCTACGCGAGCATTTACCAGAGGCTCCGCGGCCCTACCTGGACGCCATTAACTTGTATCCGAACGCCATTAACTTGTATTAAGTGGGGCTCCGCCATTAAAATATTTAGCCTCTTAGGGGCTCCGCCACTGAATTTGGTTCTAAAGAGGGCTCCGCGAGCCAAAAGGTTTCGGAAACACTGATCTAGAGGATTAAAAAAAACCTGCGAAGCATGCTATGCTATGATGCGGCATAAACGATCTTCGATACTTTTCCTTGAAATGCAACAAGAAGCAATATTGCCATGACCCAACTTGTTTGCGTGATTAATATTAACGAAAGAAGAATTTTTGACTGCCTTTTTCTTTTGAGAAGCTTTCGTCAGCTGACTGACTCGCTCGTTCGCGTAGGCTATATTTATTTTTGCGCATCACGTGATTTATGTCGAGCAAATACGGAAAGCCACACGGGCATGCGAATTATATCGATCAAACACAAATCCCCCGACCGTATAAGCCATCGACGCATGCGCAGGACACGACCAGGCTTATTTTTTTTGTTCCTCGCGTGACAACAAATCAATGACTGAAATTGATCGTCCCTGTTTTTGCTTTACGAGTGTTTCGGTTCCCGTGTATCACACGCTGTAGTCAAGGAAAGGCTTATTTTTATTAATCATATTAATATTTGCGGGGCTAAGCCTCTCGTTCGCCAGGAAAATATCCAATTTGGCAAATAGGTTTGTTCGTCCTGCTGGCCGATAAGGACCGCCGATAGTAAACACGCGTGCCTGCTGAATACCTCTACACTCGAAGTGGTTAAAGGCAGAGTGGTGTATCTGGTGCTCCATTCTTGAGCTCCATTCTTAATTCTCCCTTCTTCAATCTGTCTGTATGTCTTGATTTAACTTCTTTGAAGTCATTATAAACAAATTTCACACGTCTTGAGAAAGATGTAATTTTGTGCACAGCTCAGGCTCATGGAACATTTCAATCTATCAAATTTTGACGAGGATCCGACAATTTTTTTTAAAATTCGTCAAAAATTTGTTTAAGTTGGTACTTGGTTCAAAACAATCGTTTCATTAGTTATAGTAGAAGTTTGCAGTAGTGGAATGGTTATTGTATATGTTATTGAGTTCAGGTGTCCTGGGATCAAATCCAATCCGGTGTTTTTTATTTTATTTTTTGTCAGCTTTGTGTGTCAGCATCTCGAAATGAAAATTAATGCTCATTTCGATGTATAAATAAAAGGTTGTATCAGAAAAGCGTAGATTACGTTTATGCACCTAAACAAAAAAATACGGAATCTGGAGTTACACCACTCTGTTTTTAACCGCTTCCTATAGAGCATGCTTCGTGCTATAGACCACACCTAAACGATTGGAGGTTTGTGAGCGCATTTTTTTGCTTTTAATCTTAATGGCGATCTGCAGTGTATTCACCGTAGCCCAGTCTGTCAAACAAAAACACTAACTCACCGTGTTTACATAATGGAGATCCGGTTATAGATTAGGCGAACTATGACGGTGCCAATATAGGCTTCATCGTGTTTTTGTTTTGTTGATTGGTCTAGTTGATTAGCAGTTCTTGCCATTTTGTTTGCATACGCGGGAGGTTGCGATTGTTGGAATGTTGTGGCAATGATCTTTCGGCAAATTGAAACTTAAATTTTGAAAAACAAACCGTGCAAACGATCGAAACAATTGATATACCATTGATACGAGCTCTTTCTAGACACGACAATGTGTTTCCACACAATTTGTCATTCGTACTCGTATATTTTAAACATTGTTGTCAGTTTCATCTTATTTATATTGAAGGAAGCCTGTGCTAACTTGAACATGCGCATTTTCAGCTGCTTTAGAAGGAAAAAAAAAATAGGCGGTTTAAACGCAAGTAGCGATAGCAACCTGCCATACCACTTGCCAAAAAGTTTCTATTTCGTATTAAGTTATTCAAATTGGAAAATAAAAGCTAATAAATGCTATTATATATTTCCAATGCACAATCAAATCAAAAAACCTTTTTATACTTTCTTTGAGAGAGACGGCATAGAAGGTTACCCGAGTCCGATCTTCAACGCAATCTTCGGGTTCATAAAGACATCATATCTTATATCTCACCATACAGATATATTAATTATTAATTTCGCGTTCCACGCGCTCGGCGGATATAGCGTCGTTTCGGACACCAAACTCACCAGGGTGGCCACGCTGGCCCGATATACGTAAGCTCACGACGACGCCATTTACGAGCTATCGCCTGGCCTACCGCTGAGGCGACCGAGCTAATAACCCTATTTGGTAGGCTGGTACATCCTCCGGAGACCCCGTGAGCACCTCTAAGCGGGCTATGATTATTGCAAAGCCAATAAAGGCTACGTAAGTTTTGCGACTAAATTTTTTATCCAATGCGGCGTTGGGGGCGCTCTCAATAAATATAGACAGTCCGATACGCTAAGCCTCATCTAGAGAGCATCTGAGCAACCTTTCCAGAGTTGCGTTGGTGGATAACTATTTCGTTAAAATATCTGACAGCACTTCGTAATTCTAAGAGGAGGTCGAATTCCCACCCTTATTCGGTTATTTTATTTTATTTTTTTTAAATCACCGTAGCGCCTAGTACACTACAGGATTACTGCACCCTCGTGTCTCTATGGAGGTGTGCGAGGGGCAGGGAAGGGAAGGGAAGAGGGATGCAGCTGGAATAGCCAGAAATTATACCGGACGAATATTTCCTAAATACTGGACCAGTTTTTAAATTCCGATTAGCTTAGCATCCCTAAACTAGGATTTTGTGACTATTCCTGATTTCTGATTCCTGACTTTCTTAATATTTGCAAGTTTTAAATGATAATTGTTACAAATAAGAAGTTTACATCGCCAATGCATCGTCTCAGATGTTAGGCTTTTTCATAGTGATAAGCACCGGAAATCAGCTTTTCCGCTAGGTGTCAATTAGGACGGTAAGTGGCACTACCTGGCGGCACTATTCGCCGTATCGCTAGATTGCTAAGCATCGCGCTAATTAAATATTTAACTAATTAATAAATCAGTAGTCCAATAACAAGTCGCTTTCGATTGTTTTTAAAGAATCTCACTTTTGTTTTGGAAAAATGGTAGCTCTGTTCAAACACAATATTTTTCTGATTTTTTTACTTCTGGCGTGAATACTCTGCGACTTTTATGAAAATCCAGGAAATGTGACTTAGATTAAACGCGGGTCTCATGAGATTTTAACGGCAGCAACAGCCACCGCGCATTGCGGGGGATGCCATAGTCCCGGTTATCTCTGATACGGATTAAGGCGGCCGGCGGCGATCAAAGCCGAGAATGACCACCACCACGCAGCACAGCCGAAGATGTGATGAGACTGCTGTTGCCGAACGAGGAGCAAGACGTGTGTGGGAAAGAGAAAAAAAAAAAGAAATCACGATAAAACTGAGCGTGAAGTTGTAATAAACCCCTTGGCCTTATATAGCGACTTACGGCGAGTCGTCTCGCGTGTGTATGTGCGCGCATGGGAAGCGAATTTTTGGACCGGGCTATTAAATCCAACCGCATGTGGCCTTTTTCCATTTGCTCTCTCTCTCGCTGCGCGCGATATCGGATATCATCTTTAGTGGTCGCGATTGCCGTCTGTGTGAGCAACAAGCGCGCGGTGACTATTTTCGCCTCTAAACATTCGGATGCGGATTTTAGAACAAAAGTCTGCGGCAGAAACGGGAACGCGAATAAAAACTCTTCGTTGTAGCTGTTTTTTATTAACTTTTTTGAATTATTCTCTCGACAAACTTAGATTTGAAGAATATGGATAAAATGAAATGAGCAAATTTATTCGTACCTACTTTGTAAAAGCCAGTATTTTCGCGTCAGTGAATATATTCCATAAAATGATACAGTGTAGATTTACGTAGCGTAGTCATGCAATAGAAGCTATGTATTATGTCAAACCTGTGGGTGACAATTTTGTACATAGAATTGCGTTGTACTCGTAATTGAAAACAAAGGAGTATTGCTTTATTAGTCTTCCGTACAAGATATCAATGCGTTATTATTTGGATGCTCATTGCAGACTTACATTCTCATTGTTTTCTTTTGCAGAGCTATCAATGCAACACTTTATGAAATCGAGCCTAATACAATTAAAACGTCATGTATTTGCCCGCGAACTCACACATTGCCACAGCGACACGAGGGGTACAATAACCTCCTGTAGTGCTATTCACTTCAGTGATCCAAAATAAAAAATAATAAAAAATACCTCCAGCAGCCTAAGATAAAGGCATTCCCACTAATGATAATTTCGTGTAAATCGCCGCTGGAATAGTTCGCGAAAGGAACCAACAATTTTCGCAAATGTTCGTTCCTACCTTAAGGTAGGAAATAATTAAACCAAGACTAACCAACACAAATATTTACAATTTTTAAAAATTGTATATATTTGTGTTGGTTAGTCTTAGTTTAAAAGTGGGGTCCCAGGAGGATACAGGTTCGTCAATTATACTAGCCTATTAATCTGTGCAGTGACTTGTCACGACTGTTTCCCCCGGGCGAGTTTCAAACCACAGATCGCGTGGTGGGTGTGGTGGATTTTATGACGCCCGCTTTATGATATTACATCGCTATGAAGCTCTTCCCGGCTTTTCTTAGTATCACAATAATAAACACAGTCGGATTACGATCAACTTTTCTCATATGGGTTGTATGGCGTTGTGTATTACATCCGTGTGGCCATCCGGAAATGTTTTTAACCCTAGATATATACCTAAAAATTAGTAAATCTATGGCAGTGTAAGTCATACTGGATTCATGCACTGTATATAATGTACATGTATAAATTCACAATTTGTGCGCGACATACAGGAAACAGATGTATCTGAGTCATTTCTGTATTCTGCATTGAAATTATTAGACTTGTTAGTTTGGATACATAAATTTTACCGATACATCAAATGTTTAGGGAAAAACAGAGTTCCTCTTATTGAATATATTTTTTCCTACCAATATTTTAATTGGAACTACGCATGTCTTTCTTCAATTATCGTAAACATTTTGGTAAAAAATTAAAAGCATTTTCAAAATGCAAACTATGAGCATTGTTGTCATTGTATAATGTGTGTCCAAACTATGTGATTCCCTTCACGAGTACTACGTTAATAATAATGTATTGTCAAACTGGCATTAATGGTCAGAAAATAGATCTCTGATTTAATTACTAATAAAATAGAATTACAATAAAACAGTATATTTTATTTGTTATAAAGAAAAATCTAAGTCAATTGTGAAGAGCAATGTCACGACAAAATTAGGCTTAAGTTAAAATTAAAGCCAAAATTAGGCAAAGGATTGAGTCGAATTATTTTTTTTCTTACAAGTCAATTGATATAAATTTAATTTTGTCCTTTAAAATAAATGATTCAAACAGTTTCGGTTTAATAAATAACACTCGTACACAGCACTCGGCACTGCCTTTTCGGAACATAGATGCTCATATGTTTTAAAAATGTCGAACGCTTTCGTAATATCCAAGGACCTGCTTAGCTTTTTTGAGTCGCAGGTAAATACGAGAACGCTCGCGAGTTAACGCTGATTCACCGAGCTTGCACGTGTTTTTTCCCTGTCTTTGCCGTATGGGGTGGTTAGGCGGTGACGGTGCGTTTATGTGGTGTTGACAGACAATTTGGCAGCCGTGCTCGACATTCATAGACCACCTGCTGAACAAAAGGAAACAATTTCTTGTGACATTTTTTCGAGAAATTCTTTATGCAATATTTATTTGTTTATTTCACACGAAATAAATTTTGCCAAAATTCTTCCAATTTCAAATATTTAAATTTTCGTATTCGTACATGCTTTACGCAAAATAAATAACCTATTGAACTTAAAGCTGTGCTTGGAATTCAGGATTAACAGTGTAGCAAAGATACTTAACGAACTTTATATTTGTTATTGTGTTTTCTTATAAAGTATACAAGTACAATACAAGTATTGTTTACGGCAAAAAAAAATGAAGTAGTGTTTATTTTTGTTATTATTTAACCACTTAAATTAGAAATTCATTTACACAATAAAATAAAATAAATATGGTTATATATATTCGAAATTAAGCAGTAGTTTTGTTAAGATTGTAAGAGTCAATTTTATCATCTTTGACTGTTCAAGACACTGGTTCAATCATAACTGTTCGACAAACTTAAATCAACATCTTTCAACAATCTACATTTTTCAATCGCGAACTCTCTCATTTAAGTGGGATTCCTTAAATTAGGGTGTCGCCTTACGCAGTGCACCACACTCATGTACTAAACAATTAATTCCCTCATGCATGGTCAGTTGGTCTTATGAAGATGTTGTTGTGTATGACGGGGTTGCCTGCCTGCAGGAGGCGCGCTCTGCGCACTCCCCGCGAGTGATGCCTACCTTCCGACGATCGGCAATGACATCTGTTATTATTTATTCATAACAATCTGTGCGATTATGAGTGTGTATACAGCTTTTGGTCTCCGCCATCCAGCTTAATTGCCAATGTGACTGGGCCCACGGTATATAGAGTTACGATGATACAGTCGTAAAAATCCGCCCACATCTGTATACTCTGCGGGATTGACGGGCGGGATATTAGGGGGACGGCGCATTATTGCTCTTTTGCGCCGCGCACAGTGCACGACGGCGTCGATGGCGGCGCTGCTAGCAACTCGCGATGTTCTCCTAAGACCGGTTATTTTGAACCTAATCAACAGTTTGTTCTTACATTCAAGTTGTTTTTAATCTTGGACCAACTTTTTCGTGACTTTTTTCTCATTGATTATTGTCATCATTCAAGTGAATATCACTGCTGGAGATGCTGTACCGCTCTAATACCATATAAAAATCACTTTATGGAGGGGTACGGTAAAATATGGAAAAATATGAATTTTTTATCTGGTTTTATTTTTTACAAACACCTGATAAAACAAAATACATGTACAAATACATATACAAAAATATATTTATTATTTTTTTTATTTTTTATTGACAAGTTACACAATACAAAAAATGCAATGCAACCTGTCATCACCCCAATCGGGGAAATCTCCCACCCCTTAGCCGAACCGAAGCCCTAGCTATGTGGGGTAAGGTATATACATTTATTTTCCTTACTATTTATTTATATTACATGGTAAAAAATTAATTTTCTTCCTATATTTTAATTTTTCCCTAAAATACATATTATAATTTGCAGTATATCATACAGTAGAGTATAATTTGTACAGTATAATATATTTAACAGTACACAGAGTAATATTACAGTGTAAAGTACAATTTTCAGAACAGTATTGTTTCTGTCGATTCCGATACGTGAGTATCAGGGAAGGTATCCGATACATTACCGGGGCATATTTGAGGGGAAAAACATGTTTCACATATTTGCAACAACAGCATACCAAGAATTTGTATTGGAATGTTTTAAATTTTCACGTACATTTCAGTCCTGGCTATGGGCATGGTTTTTGTTTATGTTCAATGTTTACCAAACGCCCGCTTGAGGCGCTGCATGCACGAATATGGTTCAGGCCTTCGCAGGTAGACGCTTGGCCTGCGGAGGTTCAAGCTCGGGAAAGGAAAAGGGATTCGTATATTTCGGCTTTTCTGAATTCATAATTTATTGCGGTTGGCGGGGGCGATGTAATAAATGATACCGGATTTTTATTTCGCCTACGACTGTTTTCTCCCTGCGAGAGCGCGTGCAGCTTATTAACGTTAAGATGGGATATACAAAAATTGCTCGCTGGAAAATTGGACCCATAGACTTGGGCGAACACATTGGTCGACTGCGACGAATGTGACGCTCCAGACCACCGTCTCCCTATATTGCAATACGCTACTCTCATCACTGTACACTAAAACACATGTCAGATACAGTTTTTACTGCTGAATGCTCGATAACCATCTCCAAAACCGTAAGATGCTGAGATGCGATGTGTTTTATTAACGGATCATAATTTTTAGATGAATCTTTTCGCGACAAATAAAGCGAAGAGATTTGGCGGGTCTATTTTCTCCACCACCTCCCCCTTTTCTCATAATCGGGTTGACCCATGTCTGCGAGCCACGAAAGTGAAGGTATTAATATTTAATGTTGACGATGTCGTAAGAACCGTTTGGTGCAGTCTAGCATGGCTAGACCCTGAATAATATAGAAGCCAACAAGATAAGCTTTTTTTCTTCTCTTCGACGCGGTCGTTCAACAACGCTTCAACTATACGCAATCTGAAAAAAGTTGTCAAACGTATTGAAGATCCTAAAAGTGCTTTTTGTTCCGTTAATGGTGTAGTTAAATCAAACGGAAAACTCGTTGACCCTTGTGTAGATTGCGGGAGGACTTAGGAGATCTCGACAGTCGGTAGCAGTGCTGTGTGTCGTCGGTTTGATTTGGAAAATAAATTATTTATCTTTTCATTTGAAGCGAAACGTCAATTTCGAGTGGCGGTGAAGTGGTCCACCCCAATCCTTGGGATCAGGATGCACGGGAGTTTAAAAAAACCCGTCTGACTGCTACGCTCTTAATCGAGAGTTCAATCCCTGAGGATCACAAGTGAAGCTTTGAGGGTGGTGACCAGTTAGCATTCCTTTCCTAGATATGAAATGCGAGCTAGGCGAAAATGCTGATAAACACAAAGAACAGTGGTTCCGAGGCAGAATTACAAAAAAAAAAGGCAAAATTTCTATCTCGTAATTGGAGCAGGGTTCGATTTTCCAAAAAATAAGGGGGGGGGGGGTTCATTCATATATGAGGGAGTCGGAGTAACATGCACGATATTGGGAGTCTGGCCGCTGAAAGAGGGGTAATACCCACCCCCCATTCCACCCTTCAAATCTAACCATGAAAAGGAAGTAATTCACATGTTTCTAGAAAAATCTATGCAGAATTCCATTGCATCAAGCCAAACCATTCATTCAAAGTCAATTTGAAATTATTGATGTCTACAGTCTCTGGACCTAAATATATTTTTTTAAATACATATACACTGCGGTGTTTTTAAAATTTTGATTATGATAAGTCGAGGTAACTGCCGATGAAATATTGAAACGGTGACATTGACAGCATGTATTTCTAAAAATGAAATTAACGTGTGGCGGATGTATACCGAGAATGCGTAATGGATTGTTAAAATTTGTTTTGATAGCTACCGGGCGTGTTTTCTAAAAATGTAACTTTCAGCATTGTGGTCTGCTTTATTATTCGTATTGTCTTTTGTATGCATCTGTCATAAATTGCGAGTTCATTTTTATGGCGGCGAAAAACATGACGAAAAAAAAACAACATTTATACACTATTGGTTGGAGAATGTGACTATGTTCAAAAATAAAAATGCTCTCGTAATTAAATTAGTTACCACTCGTTTAGCACGTCTGGCCCACCTCACAGTAGACCGAGTCGACAGAAGTCCTGTCGATCTGAAATTCCTGCTGGATTTGAAAAGAGAAAAGGAAAAAAAAAAAAAAAAAAGAAGTCGTGATGCCGCCGCCTAATGGGCGACGACAAGCGAAGCTATTAAGAAGCCACAGTTGGAGTGAGCGACGTTCCACCGGACGCGCGCGCGCGCGGCCCATAATTAATGGGTTTCAAAAGCCGGGGCGACATCAAAATCTGACCCCGTCCCTCCTTCGCTCTGGGCGGCGACAATTTCCGCGCGCACTCCGGGCATCTCGCTGACCGGCACCGTCAGAGTGGCCCGCTTTTGCATGGCGATCACGTAGCACACGTTCGCTGCCAAGTAGCGATATCACAGTCAAAGATCTATCGAAATTTATGTTGTAGAGAGAGCTTGGTGGTGTTTCACCATTTAGTTAGTTTCAATTTTCGCGTGCAGAAGTGGCCCAATCTGCATTGTACCGTGGGGCGCTGCGGCGGTCCCGGGTTCGATTCCCTGCCCGGGATTTAATTTATTCGAATGCTGTGGTAATAAGCTCTTCTGATATTTCCAAAGCAAAGGTGGGGCACAAAATTAAATAATATTTGATTGTGTAATTTAAAAATGAAATTTGACTCTGCCGGAGTTGACTGCAGCTGACAATTTTTTTTTAACTCATCAAAATTAAACATTATAGGGAAATTAGATTTTTCAAAGTAAGATGACTTTGAGGAAAAGGCAGATATGTTAACAGAGCCATCATCTGATGATGGTATATTTCCATATTTTTTTTTTTTTTTTTTTTTTTAATTCACCGTAGCGCCTAGTGC
>JAUJYS010006242.1:0-10460 GCA_033995665.1 Melogona broelemanni | reverse complement strand
GTCCAGAGCTTAGGGGTGGATCCTGCAGCCTGGCTATTCCAGCTGCCATTCCCCATCCCTTCCCTTCCCTGCCTCTCGCACATCTCCAAAGAGACATGAGGGTGCAGTAATCCTGTAGTGCACTAGGCACTACGGTGATTTAAATTATAAATTAAATATATTTACCTTAATTTTTGGCTGACCCTCGCCTACATAGCCCCGGCATTGTAGGTGGGCCCCCGCTACCGCAGACCCGACAAGCCACACAGCACAAGCACGTGACGAAGCGAGCGCCAACGCGGAGCGAGTTGTTGAGCTCTAACGAAAACCGCGCGCGCGCACCAGCAAAGAGAGCGAGCGGCGAGAGAGTAGGAAAAAGAGACTTCGGTGCTGCCGCCGCTGCATGGGTGGGTCCGGTTGGCCGAAAGTTGGGCAGGTAGCCAGGTAGTAGTAGTGAGCGCGTACAGACAGACAGGGAGGGGGAGGAGAGAAGGTGAAGAGAGAGAGTAGTGGAGAGTACAGAGGCGGCGGGGGGTTCTACAGTGAGTGCTCCAAAACGTGTTGTGTGTGTGGTGGGGGTTACACAGTGAGAGTGAAGGTGAGTTGAGGACACACGCACAACCGCGGAGTGATCGTCTCGTCGAAGGCCACTTTTTGGTGCCCTCCCTGACGTATATGCATATATACACACACCGGACTGTGTATGGCCCGGTTGCGTGCTTGCAGAGAGATCAACATCGCTGTCGTATATTGTCCGTGAAACTCCCGCTGGTGCGTTTATTGTTTCGTTGATTGGTTCGGTCGGTCGGGACTCGGACTCTTGCGCCGTTGTGGTGGTAGTTGCTCCCCCTTTGCCAAAACCACTGACAAAGTCTGCTCTCTCGATCGGTACGACAGAAGTCCGCGGGACGGAATTGAGAGATACCTGAGACACCTCTTGCTTCTCTGCCGTGAGCGCGGTTACGGAAGGTGGCCCGCTCGTTTCTCGGTGAGCCTGGACTCACGTGAGTTTATAATCGTGTCGACTAAACTTTGATAGGAGTTTCAGAGGTCATCCTCAAAATAGTTATATTTTTTTTGTATCCGCTGCAGCTGTAAGATTACGCGAATCTACAGTACAATCGTTGTTCACCACTACAACTTAAATATTGTTTGTCTCTAAAGACTCTCGACAGAGTTTAAGATATAATTGCAGCGGCAATAACGCAGTCTCCAATTTTTTCTCGATCGGTTTATTGTTATCAAAACTTACGCGTCACTTTTTTTTTTTGCGGTAATTTTCGTGTTTTTTATTTTTTATTTGAATTTTTCTTGAATCTATTTGTTCAAATTGAGGTTGGACTCGCTAATTTAGGTCGTCAATTTCGTGGCAATACAACTTTTTGTTGATTAACTAAAGAAATACAGCCTTCATACAACAGTTGTTTATGTAATTGACTTTGCAAGTTTAATCTTGTGTCGGAATCTACCTGTTTACTTTTTTTTAATTTGTTCCAAGTTTTTGTTTTTCGATCGTGGGCCAACTCCCGCTTTGAGAAACAACGTTGGACTTTGTCCAATCGTTAATGACGACAACCTCAAACCCACAAAGCTTTACGTTTTTCGGCGGTGAAACTGGCACGCGCGTCTTGACTCTTGAGGGAGGAGAAAACAAATAACCAGTAACGCCGATACCGAGCGTTTCCTCCAAACAATTTGAACTGAAACCCAAGTGCCGTGATATTCGAGACTTCTGGGCCAGTGCACAACAACGGTGAGCTTTTTTTTTACCGCCCGCACCGAGGGGAGATAGCGAAAGAGCGAACGAGACAAACTTTCGACGACGATAAAAGTGGCGGCGGACGGACAAAAACCGCACGGCTCGCCCCGACGGTAATTCGAGCTCAACCGCGAAATCGAAGCTCCATTGGCGATCGCTAATGGCCAGACATCGTTAGCATCATTGTGGTGGATCACGTTGGGTGGTACAATATCCACTAATTACAACAACCGGACAACCGCCTCGCCACCTTAATCTCTTGGACTTTGTCCTTCCTTGCCTGCTCAACGTTGCCAATAGTTTTTAGCTACGACAAGAAAGATTCCGTTCCAGTAAAAAAATGAGTGACGATCACAGCGATGCAACAAGGAAGCAATTGTAGTTTGTCATCACAACGCCGTTAATTATTTTCGGTTTGGTTTGGTTTTTTAAAACGACGGATCACGATTGACGCTGGTTTTGATTGGTGATTGATCATTTTTTTTTCGGAAAACAAACTGCTTCTCCAGACTTTTTTCAAACAAGAGAAAATGTTGCGGGTGACATTTCAACGTGCTTCGTGGTGTTCCCTAATTTGGATTATCGTGACTTTTCTGGCTGGCATCACTGCAGGTAAGCGCTTCTGCTACTTTGAAGTATTAAATGATTATGATTATTAGATGCTGAATTAAAGGGTTAAAATAATATGGGTGTCCATAACCGTCTTTATACTCGTATTACGTGTATGTTAACGCTGTTACTTTGAAGTAATCTATGTCATCATATGTATCATGTAGGATTACGTTAAGTATCATGTAAGTGTCGTTGTGGCTTACTTAAAAAAAAACATAAATTCGCAGACAATTCCTGGCCAGACGCAAAACAAACCTTGAAAAGTTTTGATGTTTGTTTTGGTAACTCAGAAAAAAAAACTGGCTAGGTAATACCCTCGTGGAGCCAAAGTTTTAATAAGAAACATTATATTTTAATTGGCGAGTAGTTTGCTCGATATCGTAAGCCAAATGAGCTATTAGCTCAACAAAACATAAATGATGTTAAGACCGTGGTACTCAAATTTAACGCGAGAAGCAATTACGTTTAAAAGGATTTGATAATTTTAGAACGAACATTTTACACAATTTGCCTCTCGGTAGTGTCAAATTTATCTTGCGTTAAGCTATTAGAATTTGCGTTAAGCCACCGTGCAGCCGATACGCTCGTAGAAAGGACATTTCGCTTTGCGATGAAAAGACATAATAATCCAACGCCCAGCTCTCTCGATCAACATTCAAATTACTAATGGGCTATCGAGCCCCGAGAAACGCCCACCTCTTTATTTTGAAAAGTCTGTTCACGCGATCCCGTCGTTAAATTCGGTAGGTGTGTGTGTGTGTTCACGTAGGCTCACTTTTTCGAACTAACGCGAATATGCAGATAACATAAAAAAAAAGTGAAACGATCCGAGCTTATGTAAATGCGACGTCGAAAACTACAAACCTGAAGATGTAGAACAAAACATTGAGGAGGTAGTTTTTTTGTGGCGCTTGAAATTGACACACTTAAATTATAATTGGCAATGCGGTATAACCACTGGTGTAGAAAATATGCTTTTTCATGTTCGAATGTTTTCCGCTACATGGTTACCTAGTTAAGGTCTACTGGTTAAGACCTTAACTATATAGGCGAGACAGCGAGTAGCATAATTGACATTTCTGCTTATTTCCACGCGGAGTGAAATGGAAAATAGGTGTACCGCAATGATGTTATGGTTGCCTGGTTTGCCGCCAGATGGCGTTAGAATGATTGAGGGGGCGTGTGCGTATTTCGGATCCTCGCAGGCGATCTTGCGCCATGTTTGTCACATGTACTTTTTGCCTGGCATTTGGTAGATTGTGTTTATTGATCTTTAAGAATTTTATTATCGAAGGAAGGGGGGAAAATCTAGATGAATTTAAATCGATTTACGAGGAGTCTGATTATTACCGGAACATATGTCACGCAGTCGTAGCTCAAGAGGCTATTAAACGTGAAAGAATCGCATGGATTGAATCTAAAAATATTCGATTTTTGCCCGAATATTTCATTTTTTATGTTCCATCGCTCCCCAAAAAATGATGCGGTGGATATTCAGACGTTTTCCAATACATTTCGAATATTTTTTTAAATATTTTCGTCGAATATAAATGTGTTAAAAACTTGAAATTTCACTAAACGTTTCTTTAAAAAAAAAACCGTTTTGTTTCTAGTGTTTCGAAAATACTACGCCATTAAACTTGAACCGTTCATATATTTAGCAAGTCGCTCGATATATCTATTATAGCTCAGGGAAAAAGCTCTATTGTAATCTCGAAATAGAAATTTGGAAAATCTTGGAGTCGGCGGTGGGTGCGTTTAACCTTTGGGTTTCAGTGATTGGCATCAAAGTTGGAATCAAGCGACGCACATCAAATTGTCATGATCGCAACCCAACTGGAAGAACTTTGACATTTCGTTCAGTGCAAAAAATAAAAAAACGAGTGGTGCCTGTAAATGCCTAATCGAATTGGATCAAAGATCTAATACGTGCCACCGGTGACAGCGACTACGTAATTAAATAGGTTTATAACTTGTTCTCTCAATTGTCGGGGTAAACCTCAATTGGAAAACTAATTATTTATGGCAGTCTAGTTTAAACTAGCGTCCGAGCGGTGGCAGGCCTTTCCTTGCTGAGAAACGCCAACACGTAACTTGTATCAATATAATCTAAATAACATGTTGAGACCACAAGTCCTGCGCAGAGGAGCCATCGGCTGTCCTCTGGAATATCGATAAAAATCGATATAGGTTCAAAACTTTGCGAAGCAAATGATGCTTTAAAGAACACACTTTGTTACTAAAAATATATTTCGGTTAATTTTGCAAGTCATGCAAGACAAGCCCACAGGCAAAATGACGCATTTACGAAAAATTGTCTGTTTTTTTTTTTTTTTTTTTTTTTTTTTACTGAATGACGAAAACACGTTTGCGTATGCAACGTTCACGTTCGCTTGCTAAATCTCGTCATCCGGTATTACCACTTGTACCATACGATGTCTGTACTTTTTCTCACCGCATGGCACGGACTAAGATATCCCGATAATTCCACGAAAAGTTTTTTTTGTGTGCATTGCCTCTGGTCTCGGGAGGAGGCATAACCTATTTTTTGGTTTCGTTGAGGAGAAAAATGAGCTTTCAATTAAAATTTCCTCAACGTTCGTGGCTTTGAATAATGCAAACCGAGTTTTGCCGAGCGCGCACCTAATTTACATAAGTTGGCGTTTTCCGTCGAAACGAGTCAAACAACCACAGCTGACAAAAAAAAATTGCGAAGGTGAAATTAATGCCAGAACGATTTATTTCGAATGACTATGCCGTTTGAGATCAATAAGGGACGGCCGTAATAGTTGCGGAAGGTTTCGAAAGTCGCGCAGGAGGATGATTCGCTGTAACTATTTTCTTTTTTGTCTACTACTCGCTGACCTTGCGTCGACAACGTAAACATCAATCAAATAGGTTTACTTAAATTCTCGCTCTGCGGGCGGCGGATAACTCACTCCAGTAAAACCATCCTTACGCGTTGACTTGAGATCCGCCTTCCCAATGTTTTTTTGTACATGGCGAGATTCCATTTAGAATTTCGAAGGTCTTTAAAAAAGAGACGCGTTTGATTAACCACGCTTCGCCGCACTATAATTCAGCTAGTGACAGCCCGTCCATAAATCCTAAAAGATATACGCCCCATCTACTCCGTTTCGAATACGTTCGATTTGTCGAAAGAAAACGAGGCATTATATTCCGATTGTTTATTTTACATGTGCTCAGGTGTTAATGCTGCAACGTGTTTTTCGAGCTGTCCAGATGCAAGCGCTGAACCATAACATTGCGGTAACTGGTTCCATAGACATTTTTATTCTGTACCCAGACTGTGAGTGGCGTAGCGTTAGTTTCATAAAATCTGTTACCCTTGTTATTTTATAATGCACCATAGTTGTGACTTTCTGAAACCCTCCTGATTCTTTGCCGCTGTGTACATAAGTTTATGACGTTAAATATTAAACCAAGAATTCGTAGGAGAATTACAACGCAAAAAAAACCCCATCAAAAAATTTACTTTTATTAGACAGGGATTTTACACACGGTAAGAGAAACGTAACGCATGCAGTGCATGCCTTGTCTGTTTTTTTTTGTTTTTTTTGCTGACTGTAAACTAAACATTTTTTAATAAAAACATTTTTTGCAGACTGTAACTTTAGTAAACTTTTACCCTTTCATTCTAGATGTGATGTACAACGCATGACACAATAGAGAAACGTGAATTTCTGTCTAACCGAGGCGCTAAAATGAAGTAACTTAAGAGTTGTCTTCGGTAGGCGGATATGTTAAGAAAATACTACACGCACAATAGTTTATTTTTTAGAAGACGACGGCGAAAATCGCTCGACCAAAACCAATTCGAATTAACATAAACGTTCACAGGTCACGTGATCGACGAATAAGCCACCCAGCTATAAAAGCCACGCGTTCATCCCTCATTGTTTGCGTATATATACGTCGCAATATACGGTATATAAGCGAGGTCAAAAACGCAAGGCAGCCTGACTAAAAATAGCGAGAGAGTTTGTACCGTAATAAAAACTCCTATTAGACATACGAAAGCCCCGCGTTTAACACTTACCTTCGCGCATTGTGTACACACAATTAGAACTTGCCCTCAGACCTCAGACAGACCGAGACAGTTAAAAACATTCCGCGACTCCCTTTTACGCGATGCTCGGTAGTTGCGATTACTCTCTCTCGCCTTGACGCATTAACCGGTGACACAGGTAGGTTAACGATGGTAACCGTGGACTCGGTGCAAGTGTCTACTAACTCGTTATATCTTCGTGTACGAACCGAACGTGTTGGTGTGCAAATGGGCTGGTTTATTACTATTGACATGATGTTAGTCTGCTTAATTGATAGCGTTGTCGTCTTTGAATTTTCATTATTTATTTACGTTGATTCGCTTATCCAAAAAGTGACTGGAGGCTAAGTGAGTGCACTGATTTTTTGGACTGAACAATTGCCTTTAATTCACGAAAGTGGTGTAACTCTACTTTTTCAGTTCAGCACATTAATCTAAGCCAACTATGTCAACTATGTAAATATTAGCTAATATGCCCGGCTTCGCCCGGGGTAAGGGATGGTACAAAAGTGGTCCAATCAGGTTAATCATTTTCCCTGCACCCTCAAATCTCTATGGAGATATATGAAGGGCAGGGAAGTAATTGGGAATGGCAGCAACACAAATGTATTGCTCCACATTTTGTCTACTAACTTTTATTAATAATTTTATTAATAACTTTTTGAAGTTTGGTAAATTCAAATTTCCCTCTACGAATTTTGCATTTTGGAGGTAACGCTGCGTTAGAGCAACTGGCGCGTAATGCATTAATAGGGTGCATTGATGTGTCAGTGCGGAAATGGCGATTCCCAGCTTCCCACGGGCGGTGCTGCTGCTGGTGGACATTTTAAAGAAAAGTGAAATAGCTCGTGGGTTCACAATGATTTAGTCCAAATATGTGCCAAACTTTATTACAATCCGACCATTTTTAGCTGAGTAATGAGCTAGGGTAAAAGGGAGCCCGATTTTATGACTCACGGTGTACTGTAAATTGTATACAGGGGCAGATCTTTCAGTTTAAATAATCGTTGAAAGTTTCAAATACGCGTCTATGCCTCTATGGGTCTCTGTCTCTCGGGGATACCTTTCGTTGCTCAGTTTAAAAAATAAATGGAGTTATATAGAATAAATGGAGCTTCAACCGTCCCGCTTAAAATATTTCGCAATTTAAAATTATGTGAAAGACACCATTTTCAAATCTAAGGATTAGATGTTTAAAGAATAATTTCAAGCATGGCATTGCTAAAATGTTGTGCTGATTCTGGTTTGTGTGTCCATAAAATTAGAGTAATTGGCACCTATCGTTGTACTTACAGCGAGCTTGGATGCTGAAGGATGGCTTCAATAACAGAACCAAAAGCATATTATGTAAACGAACTCTTGTACTCAATGGATCTTGACTCTTTAACTAATTGCAATTGCTAGGTAACTCCGACGAAAATATTTACGCGTGTTAGCCTCCGACCGAAATTAAGGAACGAGCGTTATTATTGTTCGCATGCACGGTTGCATCGCGGAACGGCTTCGAAACTGTTCAGGTAATTTGACTAAACGTTTAACAAAACCGCGCACTTTGGCGAATTGTTAGACCGCGTGCGTACGAAGTGAAAAGGCGGTGGTGACACAGCGTTTGATAACCTTTGGATCGCGTTTTGCATTTTTGCACACACGTACAGTACGTGCATTGTAACACTGAAAGGGTTGTTCTTTTATGCAAGCATATTGTAAGCTCCAAGGACTATAATATATGCATCGTCAAACCGCGTTTTTTTTAATGCAGTGGCAATGTGACATTGCAAAACCAGGCAAAAAAGTGTGCGAATTAAAAACATTAAACTCGTATGAGAATGAATAAAAATGTAACTAGAAATAGCGTGAAAATTAACCAATTGTTTCACCGCATAATCAACCGTTAAACCTTTAGATAACATCGACGCGGTTGATAAAAAACGTGCGAGGATCTGGTGGTGTTTGAAAGAATCGGTAATTGTTTGAAACACGCTATGGGGAAATTGAGTACATTGTTATAAAGCAAATCCATGTGATCTTGAGCAAGCGTAACCCATTCAAGAAAGTTCCTTTCTCGCTTTGCATCTTCAATGTCACAAAAAGAGTTGATTCACAAAATCCAAAAAACAACCTCACCCGCGATTGTTCATTAAAGAGAAAAAATCTGTCAGGTGGCCAAACACGAATGATGATTTATAGTAACACGTAGTCAAGTAAACAATTTTTTGAAACACGCTAGGAAGATAATCCGAATAATTAAATGGTTGTCCATAAGAAAACAAAATAAGTGATACAAATTGTGCAACGACTCCTACTAATTTCCCTTCCAATTACTTGCCGGTGCTTGAGTAAAGCATATGGAGCGAATTGCCTTTGGATCCATTTGAATTGCGGTCAAAATTCCGCTATTTTACCCTGAAATAAATAAAGTTATTTGTAAAAATTCAGTTGAAGTGGACATTACTTCAAACAAAAAGGCCTTCCCTCACAGAGAGTGAAAAAGTAAAAGAAACGTTTATGTTTGCGTGAAATGTATTTTCTACATAATTAAAAAAAGCAAGTTCACCATCGTATTTTTTTTTCAAATCACCGTAGTGCCTAGTGCACTGCATGATTACTGCACACTCGTGTCTCTATGGAGATATGTAAGGGGCAGGGAAGGGAATTTGTGGGGAATGGCAGCTGGAATAGCAAAGCTGCAGGATCCACCCCTAAGCTATGGACTCCCTAATGAAAACTCAGGGGAAAGCCTGCAGTCTTGCACCGGGAATCGAACCCGGGACCACCCGCTCAGTAGAATGTGACCATACCCACTGAGCCACTGGGGGCCGACAATATGAGGCAATCCCATGTCGAGCCGGAAGTATTATTATTATTTTTTTAGTTTATAAACCTACAATTAATACTTTATCAAGTATATCTACTTGGTACTTTATATGCACATACACGTGTACGTTCGTATTTCGTGAGGATATGTATGATATGTTCGTAATAGCGGCCCAATTGATGTTTTTAATAGGATACCGGTGGGAAAATCAGTCATGCTCAACGACGAGAAATACACGCTTCATCGGGCAATTCCGACCTACGATTCTCACCCCTTAATAAGTTGTGTAATGAGGTGACGTTTCGCTAAAAATATTACAGTTGATCGCACTGTCAACCATTTAAGGACATTTTACTAGTAACTCATTTAATTTTTAGCATTCGGTAAAATTCATTCATCGGTGAAATTAATCTAATTTTTAGTATTCGGTGGTACCATTTAATGCTTGTAATTATCATTGACATTTGATGTCCGCAGCAAATTCAGTTTGGTTAAACTATAATTAATTATCGAATAGACAAAGAATTAGTCGGGCTGCTTTGAATTCGATGTTTCTACTTTAAATGGATAAAATAATTGGTGCTAATTTGTTTAATTATACGTTAATAGAAGTAAAAAAAAAAATCGATATGGTTGTCATGATTATTTCAGGAATCGTACCATTGTTGACAAATTGTGACTGCCCCTTTTACAAAGTCCTGTAATTATGCACTCTATAGTGCAATTGCGTCATTGGTGGTTTATGGTAATTTAAAGTAATTTAATGGTCTGTAATCTCGATTCTGTGATCAATAGTTGAATTGTGGCTATTATAACTTTCGGCGAATCTAAAGGCCAGGATTAACCTCTATATATTTTGAAATATAGCTGTATGGCACCTTACAAATTTTGTGAGATATTTTTTGTATTTTTTGCCACCCTGCGATTTCTAGTTTTCTTTTATTACACACGTTTAAAGAAGAAACCTGTCGACGCCTAGTTAATCATACGGCGGTTCGCTCTGTGCGTGACAGTAAACTCTGGAACGATTTATACGGTCATGTCGTATTTGGAGCGCATCCACCGGAACTTTATATCCAGCCGTGGATACCAGCGGCGGCTCGTGATCGTCTCATATGGGGGGGACCAACGTTTTTCTTAATTATTACTAAGTATTGTTTCGTATAACCACACTTGTTAGTTATACTGGCGCAGAACGTCGGATTACAGAATTTAGTTACCACAAT
>JAUJYS010006241.1:0-10460 GCA_033995665.1 Melogona broelemanni | reverse complement strand
CGCGGGGGAATGCAATGGCAAACCGCCTCTGTATTCTGCCAAGAAAACTAAAGGGGCTTCTGCATCCTGAAGTCACCAGGTGTCAGGGGATCGAGGGTCGGGGTCCGGAGACGACACGAAGGACTTAACAACAACATGAAATCGAATTTTGAGTTCGAATTTTAATTCAAATTTTGAGTTTGAAATTTTTACCTGGTTTGTTGGTTTTGCTTTTCAGGATGGTACGTGGGGACCTCCCGTTAATCAGAGGATTGGTCACATTTTGAACGACGGCCTGTGGGGAGCCATCTTCTTTGCCTTTGTAAGAACATATTTCTGGTTTTTGTTTCTTGTAAATTCAGTTTTATTAATTGTCAATTTGTTTATATTAGATTGCAACTGACACTAAAAATAACGAAAATAGAAATAGCATGGTTGTTCCAAAATAAATAAATAAGTAACCAATAAATATTACGAATAAATAATAAATACAACAAATAAATAATACATGTTCTTTAAAGTGGGCGAAAGTTTTCTTAACCACTTTTATTTAATGGATTTTGTGCCACATCGAGTTTCACTTTATTCATTTTATCTACATGAAATATAAATTTACAAATTTTAAATTTAAACGTAAATTAACTGATTAAACAAATTAATCAATAAAGCCAGATAATTTGGTGTTGTTAATCCGTCCGTTAGATCAATTAAATTTTAATTTGACTTTAAATTAATATTTCACTAATATTGAACTCGTAATTTGTATAAAGTTGTTATACAGGTCATCCTGTTTCGGTCATTTCGGCTGTGCCAACGCGACATTCGCATTTATTTGGCTGATACATTTTATTCAAAGGTAAGCAATGCGAGCCCGGCTCCGAATCAAAGTTCTGAAGTGAATGGCCTATTAGGAGGAGCTGCATGAAAGGAAAGCTTGATTCCAGGGGGGACAATTCTTGATATGCCTTTGCATTAGAGCCGGTTGCGCCATCTATTGCATATATCAGGCAACTATCAGGCATTTAAATACATATTGAATCTGTATTTACCGATGGGTTTTATTTGACAGTTAAATTATGTTTCTTTCAAAATATTTTTTATTTGAATGGAATAATTGTTGTTTCCTGTTTTCAAAATAATATATTTTTCTTTCCAGGGGATTTATTCATCCACTTCTAATGAGATACAGTAATTCCAAAGTGGCTTTAGGGTATGTATATTTTGAATGAATACATTTTGTTTGTGATTTTCGTTTTAAATGAATTGAATTGAATTGTTCACTTGTTGAATATGAATTGTTCTCTGTTTTGAATCCATAGAATTCCAATAACTGGACTGACGTTGGGCTTTTTTTCTTACACTTTGGCAACATTCCTTTGTGCGGTTGCTTACGATGATGACTATATTTGGTAAATTCAAAAATCTTAAAAAATTATGAGTTTCACTTTAGTAGTCACGAATATTAAATTATTTTCCCCTATTTTCTTTTTGTCTATTAAATTTTTATCGAATTATAAATGCAGTCCGAAAAAGACTAATTTTTTTAATAATTTGATTTTGTTTTCAGGGACATTCGTTTTCAAATCGGAATCGTTATTTTTATGGCCGGTTTTTTCATGAATAGATCCTCGGATTGGATTCTGAGAAGTTTACGCGAAAAACCAGGTAATTTTTTTAACCAAAAATAATTTTGTTCCCCGATATATTTGTCTAGTGGATGGCGCTTAGAACTACGGATTGCAATGTCGTGGGTTCGAACCCCTAAAATGTTTCGCCTGGGGAATTTTTAGTAGACAGTTTTGATAACAGCAAATGATATTTGTTCACTATTAATAAATTATTTTTTTTTTGTGGTGTCTGCAGGTGTAAACGAATATCACCTGCCCAAGGGTGGTCTCTTCAATTGGGTATCTTGTCCCAATTACTTCGGCGAAATGGTGCAGTGGTTTGGTTGGTGAGTTCAATTCACAACATAATTTATATGCCCTTGTCGAAGCGCTTTTTGATTTGAGCGTGCTCAAGACATGAATTTTGCTTGATATTGGGGAGCATTGGGCTTCCGAGATCGCAGGCAATTTCTTTAAAAAAACATATATCATGGCCGATAGCTAAACGCACCAGCACATTTCAAATTCCTGAGCATAGTTGCTATGGACACCGCTCAAGCATGCTTGGTCATTTTGACAGGGGTATTCTTCGATCTTTTTTATTTAAATCACTTTAGTACCTAGTGCACTACAGTATTACTGCACTCTCGTGTCTCTATGGAGATAGGTAGGCAAGGGATGGGAAGGGGAATGGCAGCTGGAATTGCCAGGCTGCCGGGGATCCACCCCTAAGCTATGGCCACTCATAAATGGAAGCTTAGGGTTGACGACAGTACCCCAGGATAACGAATAAACGAGAGCCTCTGCCGGGAATCGAACCTGGGACCGTCCGCACCGTAGTTTTACCGACTGGACTAAACGGCCGTACTAATATCAATTATGAAATAAATTATTGTGGCATGTTCATTGATAAGAAAATTAATATTTAAATTTTCAAATGCAATAAATTTTTATTTCCAATTTATTTCGTAGTTTAGTAGTCCGAACATGCGCATTCTTAAGCAATTTAATATTCAATACATTGTCAAATGATTTAGAAACGTGAGTAATCTATTTAATTCATAATGGCAAAACGCATGTATCGCTCAAATATCTCACATTGTATTTATTCATTCAATATTATTTATTCCTTGTGCCGTTCATTTACGAGTACATTGCCCCTTAAATGACTCCAAGCGTTCAGAGTCTTACGCGTAATAGACTAACTCGGTTTTATATGAATAATTAATCATCATCCAATTGGCAGTGTTGATGCCGTTGCGTTGCCGAATAGGATAATTATTGCTAATCTCTCAATTAGACTGCGGTTGCAGACTTGTTTATTATCCTATGGGAGCGTGTTGCTATGCAAATTGCTATTTTGTATCGCTCGCGACGTGGTGGGCTGGGTTCTGTGTCGATAAAACGTCAGAGATTAAAAGAAAAAAAAGGAACACGTTCCAAACTGAGCATCGAGTGTTTATAGTTCACCACCCATTTTCTTTGCTTTTTATAGCTGTGTATAAAGTTCCCAGGGAGCACCGCGTAATTTCCACATTTATGGTGTACACAGCTGTATACAGCGACTGCTCAATACGTTTCGAAACGTGCGTGAATACTAATAAACGGTAACAGAGATCGATTCTAAAAGACTGAAAGGGTTCTGTTGTCTTTGAGGTTCGATCGGCTACACGTCATACATCCGCATTCCTGGACAATTACAATTTCAATTTCAATAACGAAGTTGTCACATTTTTAATATTCGCCCCAGGAGGCTATCAGGTGATTTTGCCTAATTGAGCTTCATACTTCGTTTGGGATCTTAAACGCGTACCCGACAACATACAGGCACGGATTCGACGGCGTTACTTCCATTCCAAATGAAGATGGGAAACTAATTTATCTCGCCCGAATGACAGGGAACGACCCGATAATTTGATCTAGTCTAGGTTTCTGGCCTATGTAGGGATCTATAACGTGTTCATGACAACCTACAGACACGGGTAACAAGGCTTTCATTCCAAAGTTCCTCCGTCTAGTCCAGTCGGTAATGCTTCCGACTGCGTTACGGACGGCCCCGGGTTCGATTCCCGACAGAGGCTCTCGTTTATTCGACGAGCCGCGGTACTGGTGTCACCCCTGAGCTTGAATCAGGGAGTCCAGGGCTTAGGGGTGGATCCTGCAGCCTGGCTATACCAGCTGCCATTCTCCTTCCCTTCCCTTCCCTGCCCCTCATATATCGCCATAGGCACAAGGGTGCAGTAATCCTGTAGTGATTAGCACTACGGTGATTTAAAAAAAAGGAAGTCGTGGTGCCCGAAAAATTCCGGCGATCTCGGTCGGGAATCGAACTCGCGATCGCAGGCATAGTAGGCGAACACGCTAACCATTACGCCAACCGGGGACGAACGAGACTTTCATTCTCCATCCACTGCGTGCGCGTTTTCCAAAATATCTCGTATCTGTAAACGAGGAGCGATCAAGCGCGAACGGGGCGCAAACACGCCAAGATGCGGTGTGTGGACTATGTAACTGGGGGCGTCAGTGGCGGCGGCACATCGAAGTGTCAAAAGCGGGGCGAAAGGTGCAACGTGACCTGTGCTTATGCCCCCGCGCGTCGCCGTCTAGACCGGCACAGCGGGAAAAGGCCGCCGCGGAGAGCGCCTCTCTCCGCACGCGGCGTGGTTTTTTGGTGGTGGTGAAGGTGGCGGGGGAAAACGCGTGAGCCGACGGGGTGGAAACACGCGACTTTTGCCGGTCCTGGGCCGCCCGTATCCCGCTGGCATCTCTCGCCAGCGCGCTGCCCTAATTGTATCTACCAACGAGAAGGTGTGTCTCGACTAACACTTTGCAGAGGAGGTGTGGAATATAGAATAGATATTTTTTGAGTTGTGGGACCTCCTTCGCACTGCAAATAACGGATTAGTTTTTCTGAGCTGCCCGACCGAGTTGTTTTTCTCTCAATTTCTTCGAACGGCGATTGGCGTCTTCCACCTTTCTCGTTTTTTTTGCCTTGTTTCGGTAACCGCCCTCCCTATGTCATGTGATGCGTTTTTGCAGCAGCTATTCTATTGTTATCGAAAAGCTCTTTAGGTGAGAAAGGTGCCTGTCGTGTCAAAAAAATAATCATTTACAGTAAAAATATTATTTATATTCAAAACTATAGTTTAGTCTTTTTGGTCAAAGATTCACCAACTCTTATACTCGAGTATACAGTACTATAGTTTAGGAGGAGCGAATTTTGTCGTCCGATCACATTCACCTTCCTTCTGGTGAAAGTAGTGATAAGATGAACGATAGTTATACTATCGATAGTAACGTGACTACAGAAAGGGGGAGCAATGACCCTTTTGTAACTAAAGAGCATAATGCGTAGTCATGTTATTTTTTCCCAGGCGGTTACCAGAGCGAAGGTCTAGAGTTCCAAATTGTTATAATTAATTTCATGCCTCTTATCCCGGGCGAAGCCGGACGATTTTTCAAGTTGGCTATAAATTTGTTCCGAACTATTATAGTGGTGTTTTTGGAAAGCCGAACTAGAAACTACCTTTGCATACCCGTGCATCGATCTCTTGTGTTATTCGCTCGAAAAAGAGGATCGGGTGGGGGTGTTCATAAATCTGGGCGTAAATATTTACGTTACGGTGCCGCCGTCCGACGCCGCTGTTGTCATTTTTGCTTTGCCCGGGGGCGTCTGCACCTCGTGCGCCCAGCTAATTTCTGCTCGCGGTTCCATCATCGCGTTCCAGAAAATAGAAAAAAGAAGGCTCCAACACCAGTTCCCGAGCCAGGTATATATATAGACACGCGTCGCACAGCACTAACCCTAGCGGTAATCGTGGGGTGGAGGGCTGCTCATCTCTATGGCGATACGATTGCCGCTAGGATGTCAGTTGCGTGACACGCTAATATCGTCAGATAGAGATATTTTCATTGGATGGGGCCAGTTGTGCGCACATTTTGTTGAAATTGTCGCCGCTAGAGGCGATTCACAAACCATTATCCAATTTGGTTTGGTTGGAGGTCTGCAGAGGGCACCGCAACCTAACAATGCAGTTATTTTGCTAAAACATTTTGTTCAATGCAGTTTCTTTGCTAAATCATTTTTTCAATGCAGTTTCTTTGCTAAAATAATTTGTTCAATGCAGTTCCTTTGATACAGCACTTTCTCAATGCAGTTCCTTTGCTAAAACATTTTTTTATATGTGTATTGAACGGGACAAATCTGTTTTCAATGAAATCTGACAGGGTGCCTGTAAAGCAAACGAATATACCGATAAAATCGATACTAATGAGTGGTATTAATTTATTATCGTTTGACCCAAGTGCTTTTCTGATATTGTCGTAAGGGATATAATAAAAGAGAAATCATTTTTGTACATTTCCTTTTGAACTAAACCGAAAAAAATAGTTTACTTTCGTTTTCGAAATGATCAGTTCGGTGAATTATTTTCCTTTGCTAACAACGGGAGAAAAATTGACTTAAATCGTTTGTATTTTTCTCAAACAGTTCACTCACTTGACACGAGTTGAAAGCAAGTCATCGAAACCCCTCAGAGCAACAACTATTCCGACTCTGCATGCCAAATCGATTTGCTCTTCTCTTTCTTCTACCCCTGTCAGGCGATGTGATGGGTTATATAGTGTGCCGACGTCTACTGTGCAATTATCCGTGTGATTCAATAAAGTAGCCCACTTGAGAGTTCAGACTGACGGGGAACGGTCTGGATGCCGCGTAGGCGTGCATGCCCGTACAATAGAAGTTGAACGGGTCCGCTTATAGAGAGCTAGCTGCCTACGCTGGGTATAAACCCATAATTGCCCGGACGGAATCGTAACAATCGCGCGTGAAGCTGTTTTCGTATGGAAATGACCGAATAAGCTGTATTTCTTCCCTCACTGGTGTCAAGGTTTCTGGGTCTATACAAAAAAACATCGTTAGCCTGATCTTTTCAAGTATGCAAAAACTTTCTGGGTCCAACGTTCTCGTGCATCTTTTCGAACGATGACGAGTTTGTACAATGTATGAAGAAATTAAAAAACTAAAATATTTTTTGAGCGTTGAATGCTGATTATTTCAAACGATTTCATGGGTTATGTGAATGTGTTGGTTCCACGACTTTAACTAGTGAATCCATTAAATTGAAAACGAAATAAAAATTGATTATTTCTCTTTTTTTTATGACATTTTTGAATTTCTAATTTTTTACCAGTTTGTAAAGATTTCTCAAATAATTTCTAAAGATTTCTTTGCCATCAAATATACCAAAATTCAAATATTTCAAAATATATGGGAAAAATTACTTTTTATTTGTGTTCCGCTACCGGACACATGAAAATTGTGTTTTTTCTTTGCGCGTTATCGCGCATGACCAAAGTTTTGCCGAACGGTGGCAACAAATCTCAACTAGAATGATCCAGAATGACCAATCTCGCGAAATCGAGACAATGCCATCTCTCTCTCTTCCACCCCCACTCAGACACACAGTCGCGTCTCTAGTCTGATCTCCTGTGAACAAGAAAGATGACGTCAGATGTCGACGGGCCATAAGAGCAGAGTCGTGTCGGCCGACCAAAGCCCTTCCTCCGCACAGGGGGTTGAACAAATTAATGGAAACGGGTCTATTGGTGCACCTTATAGAGCTGTTTTCCATTATTTTGTCCAACCTCTGTATATCGCACGTGCTTGTACGAGTAATACGTTCGGTGATACGACACATTTTCCACCGTCACTCGTGGCGCGAGTCACCACTTGGTTAATGAAACCGGCATCGCCGAAATGGCTCTGTGTTGACACTGGGGGCCGTATTGTATGCACTGAATGTGTGTGCGCACGCGTGGGTGTGAGACTTTACGTCACAAATGCGCGTAGAGTGAGATCAGAAATCTGGTACATCAGACGGGCTCGGGAAATCTCTTCCCCCGCACAAAAACGGACGTCACCGATGCGGGTTCATGCCATTCATCGAGAGTGTTGGGTAGGAACGGAACGGAAAGTTCCCGTGCCTAGGAACTGGTTCCTTTTTTGAGGAACGGAGGAACGCCTAGGTTCCTTTTATTTCAGTAGGAACTGTAACGGGAACTGGTTCCTTTTTTGAGGAACTGGAACGAGGGGGTTCTTTTTCTGGTTACAGCGTTCCTTGTTCAAATTACCTTCATTCTCTAAAAGCACACTTTTTCTAAAAAAAAACACGTTTCGATTGAAAATTGATCCTAAAATTGCAAATCTTCAAGTTATTCAAATGAAATTTGGCCCACATGTTGGTCTCTCTTTATGAATTGACACCGCGCACGTGCAACTCGGTGACATCTTCATTCAATTTTTTCAAATATTGAAGGAACGGAAAAGGAACTGGTTCCTTTTGTAAAGAAACGCAGGAACGCCTAGGTTCCTTTTTAGTTTTGAGGAACGGGAACGAGAACTGGTTCCTTTTTTCATCGGATGAACGGGAACGGGAACTGGTTCCTTTTCAAAAGGAACGAACCCAACACTGTTCATCGAAACCGTATTTTACGGCGCATTGTCCGAATTCCAATGGTCAAGGAGAGCCCCTTCCTTTTCCAACCGTTGTTCTAGAATATGTCTTTTCTTCATTACGTTTGTCCATTAAAAAAATATATATATCTTTGAGATGTTTTATATTAGACATCTTAGAGATACTATTTTTGAAAGATATCTTGGAGATGATTTTTCAAAAATAATCTCGGAGATTCTTTTTTCAAAAGATATATTTCAGATGCTTTAAAAAAAGATATATTTCAGATACTTTAAAAAAAGATATATTGGAAATGATACCTTGGAGATAGTGATTAAATTGAATTACATATTTTATCTATATATTTTACATATATTACCTGAACCGTTGTGAAAAATGAGGGGCAATTCCATCTGTACAGTGAAGTATGACGCATTGTTTCTCAGGAAATTGTAATTCCATCAACCCTTCTCCATTCCAGAACAGTTAGTCATATGTTAATTCTTGGTGTGTGAAGAGCAATCTTGAAAATTCGTCAAGAAAGATTAAATCTCGTTTGGGAGTTAGCCTGGGGGTATGAGTACCGTGATTTGTGACCGAAGTGTCTAAATATTTTCCAACAGTCGGTTTCAATTATCGTAGGTTGCACTTGCAAAAACACCCTTATGTTTTTCAAGAAAACATTGTGTTAGCCACTAAATTACTGAAATTCCATTTGCTAGACAGTCCAGACTTGTGCGTTGGAGGGGTGGGAGGGGGAGATTGAAGAGACAGACGGTCATTGCTTGGAATTTGTTGCTGTTGGGTGGTTGTCGGGCGCGTGCAATTAGAGCAGTTGGGTCACCTCTAGCTCATTAAGCCATTGGCCGAAATTCCCGAACGTTTCGGGTGCGAATTCGCAGTTGTGACCCGGACTTGACCCATGCCGGACCCGCACCGGGCCCGGTCTGACTGAGAGAATATCATTGTGCGTGTGTAGAGGTACGAAGTGGGGACCCGCCCACAGGTATGCGCAAAGAGAGAGGGAGAGTGTGTGAGAGAGAGATGGAGTGTGTAGGACGACCTGCAGAAATTCTTATGTCAAGATCAATAGATGGACCGATCGTAATGGAAGAGATAATAAGGCGATAGCAGTCATCAAGTGTTTCTCGAAACTTGCTAACAAGCGGCCAAACAAACGGGAGACACAGGCGGTGTTCGTGGTTTGGAAGTGGCGCCTTGGCTGCATCGAAATATAAACACTAATGAGCGCTAGTTTTTCATTTTAAAAATTCAATGGTGAATGCAGGGCATTTTACTGTAGTGCTAATCACTACAGGTAGGGTAGGGAAAGGAAATGGCAGCTGGTATAGCCATGTTGCCGTCACTCCTAAGCTTTGGACTACCTAATGGGAGCTTCAGGGGTGACGTCAGTACCCCAAAATCGAATAAACGAGAGCCTGCGCCGGGAATCGAACCCGGGACCGTCCGCTCCGGAGCATGTTGCCATACCCACAGCACTTCGCCTGGAGCTCTTTTTATTTTGAAGAATTTATTTAAAAATAGAAATTTCTAATAACCGAGATGAAGGGTCGAATTGTTAAGTATATCTGCTAAAAACTAGAATGGTGGTAGGCTATCAGTGTTGCATACCGGATGAAATAATATTCGTTTTAATCGGGTACTGATTGAGTAGTACTCAAATGGCAATCAGAAATTTGTTCTGCCATAGGGAAAATGTAAACAGTCACAGACACGTATGAAAACATGGTGGTATGCATTGTTTTCCACTGACAGCGGAGTACCCCAAGACTGCTTTGAAACACCCCGTTACACTGCTACACAGCATAACACCCTGTTAAACGTGATTGCCCATTGACGGGGCAGCGCAGCGTGAGTGCATAGCTGTGTGTATTGTTTCGATGCAGATATTTCTATAAGTTGCAGAGTTCATAGGAGCCGTATGATTGAAAAACTTAAGAGATTAGAATCCGTGACCAAGGATAGAAACGGCAACAGTTGTACCGGTAGTAGACTTGTAGTTTAAAGTACTAGTTAGTACTAGTTATAAACTCGTACTTTTAATAAACTACAAGTCTACTACAACTGTTGCCGTTTCTATCCTTGGTCACGGATTCTAATCTCTTAAGATATTTTTATGTTGTATTGTCTGTTTTGATGCAGATATTTCAAAATTGTCAAACAATTTAGATAGTATCCTAATTTTGCTGTTTTGTACGAGTAGCATTCAGTCCAACTAAATTTTTGTGTGTTGTATGTGTTTTCTGGAATTGGCGATCACCGGCATTGTGCCAGGCAAAAACGATGCTGATGATGGGGTGGCCGCAGCATACCACTGACGTCGCTACCGTTTCTCGATGGCGAACTAGGCTATTCAACAGGTAACAAGGTGTTAGACGAATATGGATGAGAGAGAGAG
>JAUJYS010006240.1:0-10461 GCA_033995665.1 Melogona broelemanni | reverse complement strand
CTGCTACACATCATATATGCGGTTGAACCGTACAACGACACCAAAATACAATCACCCAAAATACAATCGACATCCTACGAAGCCGACGGTCCCGGGTTCGATTCCCGGTGCAGGCTTTTATTTATTTATTTTTTATTTTTATAATATCACCGTAGTGCCTAGTGCACCTCCCCTTTGTGCGCCGTCGAGCGTAGATATCCACCCACCGTGGCTGTCTCCTCTGGGAATCGCGTGTGATCGGACCAACACTCGTTTATTCGTTATCCTGGGAAACTGGCGTCACACCTGAGCTTCCATTAGGGAGTCCAAAGCTTAGGGGTGGATCCTGTAGCTTGGCTATTCCAACTGCCATTCCCCATCCCTTCCATTCCCCATCCCTTCCATTCCGCTGCCCCTCACACATCTCCATAGAGACATGAGGGTGCAGTAATCCTGTAGTGCACTAGGCACTACGGTGATTTGTATTAAAAAAACAGTGCCTTGGACGCCGGGCCCCACCGCTCCAAATGACACGCCGCCACATGTGACCGCACACATCAGCGTCAACCTTACTTTCTGCGACCGCCAGCAGGGATGCTGGACTAATACAATTCGTAAGCGGCAGCGCGCGCGCGCGGGCATCAACAAAATACGTGACAGATCTCACGTGTACGAAAGTGCGCGTCGCGCGGTAAATAAAATTCGTATATTTGCCATTTATACATCCCGAATAACAAATTTGTCGCCAAGAGCGATCAACCTACAGCGATCTGCGATATGGTAAATAGGTGGCAAGCCCATCTTCTTTTCTCGAATTCCATCTAGCGGGCATTGCTGGTCAGAGTTAGTATTGGGAGAACTTTTCTCGAATGCAGTGCTAATACGGTTTTGAATCTGGCAAAGAAAGAAACGCATTCCAACTCAAATTTGCATAAATCCAGAATTCAAAATAAAGAAGTACTTAAAAAATTAGAAAAATAAATTCTCCTCACTGTAGTATATAAAACTACAGGAGATTTTGTACCCCTTGGGGTTGCTTAGGCAACGTGTGAGGCGCACGTTTACTTATCCGCGTCTCATTTTTTCAGTCACGAAGTCTAAACTAATCGACTACCAAGCTATAAAATATTTAGTTAGCTTTTACTATTCAATCCAACTATAGTTGAAACACCACCTTATTGTACAAATCGGACCCCTCCCTCAATATTCACAGACAATGTTGTTACCGCGATGTAAATTATTTGAAGTGACAAGTTCACCGAATATTATGCCTCCCACTCCTCATCCCCCCTCCTTAATCGATGCAGCTGTCACTATGTTTTTACGTGAACAGACCTTGAGAACATGTACTCGCCGTACATGTACCTCAAGGGTCCAAAATGCCATAAGCAACACATCGTGATTAACGTCTTAGAGGCTACACGTTGATCTATAAATGCATGATTTATCGTCCCCTGTCTAATTAATTCTGAAATTAAACTTGTTAAGCCACAGACTGAATTATTTTCGCAGACCCACGTCCCCGTCAAGTATAATACTGTACACCTTCGTCTAAAAATATACGCGTTAGAAAATAAATATGGCCGGACTTTGTCATGGTTTGTGACGGGAAATACAGTAGGAAGATTCGGTATATTCTGTACGTAACGATAACTCAAAATAATATGCGGCAAAATTTTAACGAATGAATAGTTAAAACCCATGAGCTACCAAAGCTGGAAAGTTTGAGAACCATAGTTTGTTCGGCTATATATTTTTTTAAAATCTACGTCGTTTCGCAATGGTCATACGCGTACTTAGGGAACGCTCGTACGTGTAACACCGCCAATATTCATCTGCATAACCAAATTTTCGCCATTAGTAAATTAATCTCATGGAAGTCAATTAAGCGCTGGCACGAACCTATCTCCGTAATACATGTGCCTTCATCAACACTGAAAAGAGGGGAAAAAATCCAGGCCTATGGTGTTTCGTATACAGTTTTCTAATTAATAAATTTACATGTTAGAAGATGTTTTTTTTTTTTTAAATGTAGATAGTCTGAAAAGTTCGTGGGAGATATTCCGAGCCTGCTCATTTTTTTTTTCTTAATGAAACTGCTGCAGTCTCACGGGTACTCAAACTTTTTTTTTTAACAGTAAAATTCATTTTTTACGGTCTTGGTTTTTTTAATGAAAAATTGCAGATCAAGATTGAAAGTCATGGTTTAGCTAAACAAGACTACGATCACAATACGCAGCATGGAGATGACCGATAAACCGTTAATTAAGGCAGACGCAGACTGAAGCCAATACACCGTGATGGTGTTCGTAAATAACTTCGCCACCACACGGCAACGTGATACATGTACTCTTCGGCGTCACGTCCACGAGCGCTGCGCTTTATCATTAGGTGGCGCACATTTCGTCCTTTGGCAGGTGACTACAAACTATTCAATAATCGCCTACTAATGGCGATTTTGTCTGTCAAATTAATACAAGGAAAACACTCGAAAAATCAATATTCAAATACTTACTATAATTCTAACGAATCCACAGATTCTTTAGAAAACCAGTAGAGGGCACCAATATCTGTCATGCAGAGAGGCCATAGGTGACGTGGCGGCGAAAAATGATTAGCATTTGCCGTTCATCAACGGGCCCCGCAGTAATTTACATATATAGCGCATTGCTGATGTTTTTCCACCACACAGTCCTTCACTCTTTTATATTTTCGTGCGCCATATATCTACTAGCCGTACCCTCCTCCCCTCCCCCTTCATCCCGTTCCCGAGTTAATTTACTCAAAGACCTTGTAAAGACCCGAAACATCAACGCAACAACCCTGCTTTATAGGCACTAATACGTGAAAACGCACAATTATTATCGGAATACACATAAAAACGGCTAGAAAAAAAAAATACAGCGCATACCCCGCCAAATTGCATTGGCATATACCTTTTGCCCCCTGCTCGTTGCATATGCATATCCGCGTGCCGCGTACAATTTAGCGTCTCTCTAGTTCTATAGGTGCAACGAGAGACGACGGCGAAGAAATAGAAAATTAATTCGTTGCCAGTTTTATTAAGAATATTATAAGGGTTTAAACAACATTTTTCTGGACTTATTATAGACGTAAGAGCGTACTTTTAACGACTTTTCCACGGAATAATGTTTTAAGCTGCTTGGGTGAACGCACTGCTAACTTTTAGCACCGACTCTGGTGCGCGTGCAACTCTAGTATAGGCTCATGCCTCAATACCATGTGAAAGGCGTATTCGCAGTAAATATAAAATCCCGAACACAACATGGGAGCGAGTTTATGGGGGAGGACCATGAAAATTCGACGCACGTCTGATACGGTGTTGGCCGCATCTCGAAAGCCAACATGCAAATTTTCCGAAACAATATGCAACGAAATCTACTTGTCTATACCATTGGTCACCATCAACTCGCATAGAGAAACTTTCGCCCATAAGGTGAGTAATGTATTGTACCTTATAGTAGTTTTTCTTTCAGTGTGCTTTTCGAACTGTATAGCCTGTTCAATACATTCATTTGTCACCTTTCCCAGCCTCCTTCCTTAACTCTTCCTACGACGACTTGCAAACTCATTTCAATTTCATCGATAACCCACTCTGAATTTAGAAAATTTAACACATTTAATTTAGAAAATGTAACGCTTTTAATTTAGAAAATTTAACACTCTCAATTTAGAAAATGTAACACAAAAATCATCAAAGCAAAGTAGTTTTCGTTTGATTTCCCAGTGCACAAAATGCACAAAATTCCGAAGGTAATTTTGAACTCAATACTACTTAGACAAATTCTCGCAATTTTTGGTAACAATCAATCTACAAACCACCCTGTACGCAACAACGCCTCTTATTTCCGTACCACGTGTACACCCCCCAACCGCATGGAAACAGCACTAACATTCATTTTTACATCCCCCCACGCTCTATTAATGTATTAATCCTTTAGAATTGAAATTCTTATTACCCAACCTAGCCTCCGCGCGCGCGCGCGCAACAACCCCCCACACATCTGAATAGTAAATCTGAACGACGCAATTTTTCATGAAACACAAGAAATCGCTCCGCGCGCGCGCGCACCCGCGTGCTCCTATATAGCTCGTGCATGCGCGCGCCAATGAGGAAAGGCCATTAAAACTCTGCTTCTGAAAATTGTGACTCATTTTTCATTTAAAAGGCTTTATCTCGAAAACACTGCTGCGCGCTATCACCGACAGTAATAGAAAAGTAGAAGGGAATGGTGGTTGGTGGCGGTAGAGGTGGTGGGAGGAGAATTTCTTCCCAAAAATTAATGAACACTTTTGGAGCATTAAAAATATTCTTAATATGTAGAAAGGTTATTCGCAGATAAGAGGATTTAATGCGTGTGCGCCCTCAGCACCAGCCAAGTAGCTTTTCTACCCCGAATCCCGGTGATGTGTGTGCATCGCTTCAGGGGCTGACGAACGTCGAGCGTCGAAAAATAGATTTGGCAAAAAATTAACCAAAACAATGCCCTCGTCTGCGTGTGCAGGGAGGATTTATTGGTGAAAAAAACGGGCTATCTCTGAAATCGATATTTTATGTATACTAATGGCAGGCAAGATGATAACCAGTAAAAGCATTCTCGTTTTAATAGCTCGACGCAATTGATTTCTGAGCCATGACGCCATAGACCTCCATGGACAGCTACATTCCCTTATCAATATCTGTGCACTGGCGCCATCTGGTAGCGCACCAGAAAATCAATTGGTTAATTGCAGTTGCGATAGATCGACCATCTTTCAACTGTACAAGTATATGCACGCAATGCAACGGTACGCAACGGTATGCAACGGTACAATGGTACGCACCGATGGCTCAGTGGGTATGGGGACATCCTACGAAGCCGACGGTCCCGGATTCGATTCCCGGCGCCGGCTTTCGTTTATTCGTTAACCTGGGGTACTGGCGTCACCCCTGAGCTTCCATCAGGGAGTCCATAGTTTTGGGGTGGATCCTGCAGTCTGGCTATTCCAGCTGTCATCCCTCTTCCCTTCCCTTCCCTTCCCTTCCCTGCCCCTCGCACATCTCCATAGAGACATGAGGGTGTAGTAATCCTGTAGTGCACTAAGCGCTACGGTGATTTAAAAAACAAAAAAAAAAAAATATCGAAACATTTACTTGAGATTGGAGCGATCTATGATTGAGGTGGCGAAGCGTCTCTCCGCTGCAGTCAAGCGGCAACCCTTGTATTTGCAGTCACCTGCTCAATTACGCAATTAGCGCTACCTAGGTTAAGGCGGAACGGTAACAGACGGCTATTATTCAAAATGTCTGGCTACAAGGAACGCCATCGATCGATGTCTGGCTACAAGGAATGCCATAACTAGATGTATTTTCAATGACGTCAAAGCGAGATTCGTCAAGTCTTAATATTGAAGCAGATTTCGTTAGATCGGCGTTTTTTAAATAAAAGTGCGGGTTTGTTTCATGTGGAAAATAGCAGTTTCTAAGTTTTCATGTTTCATGCCATTAAAATTGAAAAATATAATGGGATTTCGCAATTCCATGTTGAATGCAATTTGACTTGCTGCGCCTGGTTCGAGCTATCGTTAAACTACACATACACGAGTATCTCGTGCAATCCAATTTGCCAACTTCCGTTAGCTGCCCATTTCGCGATTAATTTCCATGTAAAAAAGTAAATAAATCCTTGACCAAGGATTGGAAACGGCAACAATTGTTCTAGGATTTTTTTTTATTGTTTACAACACGGCTCCTAAGGACGTTACATTAATTTCCTTGTTTTTCGTTCAGCGTTTCAACTATGGCTTCCTTGCCGTAATGAGTTTCTTATCACGGTTCGATATTTAAATTGGAATTAAAGCGCTTTTCGCGCATATAGAATAGATGAGCGCTTGACCTCTACCAAAACAAAATGTTCGAAAACCTGTATAGTCATTAAGCGAGGTTTCCCGACCACAGACTGCACTTTGTCAAAATCGAACCAAACTCGAAGTAGACAATCATCTTTTTTCTCTCTTAAATAGATAATCGGATAAGAAACGAAGAGGGGGAAATAATTGCATGCGTTTGCGAATATTATCCACGAGAACCGCTCGTCTGTTACATTCATCAATTGTGGCATGCTCCCGATCATGTAAACCAACACGTGCAACAACGAAGCAACGAAGCGAGAACGATTTAGACACCAAACGCGCCGAAGACAAAAAAAATGAATCCGCACAAATATTTGAATGCTAATTAGGGCCGAGTGCGCAACTCGAGCGTGAACGAAATTGTGATGCCAGGCGTCAAAAGGGCATTCATTGTCTAAGAACGAGTCCAGTCATACGATTTAGATTAGCTGACGACTGACCGCTTGGTGGCGTTGCTTATTCTAGGGCTTCGCCGGTTGGAGAGTCAAATTGGTCATGCGCCCTCGAGTAAAATGACGTCACGAGGCAGAAAATGACGCCACAAGAAGCAAACGCAAACCCCGCAAAAATCTCGACCATTTTTTGGTGACCAAATTCTGCTAAATATTTTGATATTTTGGTCCTGGTTGAGGAGGTCAAAATTACTGTCTGTGAGCATGTTAACCATCCCCTAAAATAGGAGTATTTTCAGTTCAACAAAACGAAAACGTTACATTTTGTTTTGTGCGGCGCTTTTTAGGGAACAGTGTGGCAACTCAATACTCGATGCGTGACGAATCTGTTAGCGCGATACGTTATCAACAATACTTTTAAACGTACGGTAGTGACGCAAGAAAAAAATCCAGATTGATGTGATGTTGGCGATTGCGAAAATAGGGTATCTCGCAACGGTAACCGGCGTTCGCGCTCAAAATGTCGCCACGCTCTTTGCCACATGATCGCAAGTAATTTGTTGGCATATTTGAACAAATCTCTCTTCCGATTTATTTATCGCCTATATAGCACCTTCAATTCCGCTTCTCAACCTGGAATAAGAAATCCCCCTGCCAGCATTCGGCCATCCACAGCGCCTATACAGCGTTTGCATGTTGTTATTATCGTTTAGTTCCACTTACGAGTCTTATTAATGCACGGTTGTGCACCTTCTCGCCGTTTGGCAACGCAACGGCAGAGGCCACGCAAAGCATTCCCCGCTGAGGGCTCTTTCAAACGCATAGAAATGAAATAGAAAGCCAGAAAAACAATGGGGCGTCTTGTTATAGGAATTGGATCGCCTTCAACGGAGGACCCACCCTCAACCACGTCCTCATTCACCCCCTATGTACTGCATATACCATTCTTGACGCCCTAGGATATGTCTCACCTGTGAGAGGCGGGACTAACGACCTGGACAAACTACTCCTAGAAAGTCAAATTTGCAACCAGGGAACGATTTGTATCAAAAATTGGAATTCTCTGAATAAATTTAGTGTTAAAAGTCAAATAATACGCTAAATTTCATCGTAATCCAGTCGGTGTTCCAACCAGCTGCGGTTTCGGCGTTCCCGGGTTCGTTTCCCGATGCGGACTCTCCTCGTTTATTTCGGGAACTGGTATTAATGTGCCCCTCTTTTTTGTCATATCAAGACGAGGAGTACAAGATTTCCTTGTGGGATGTAGTACAGTGATCGGCATATTTGTGAGCGTCAATATTTACATAACGTGGACATTTCCAGAGCAAGAGATAACACACAATATATCCAAATTATTTGGGAAGCTTTTTAATAATGAATTATTATTTGTATTTCTTAAAATATTAAGTAGAGATACACATTTCGAGAACTCAAGTTTTTCAATTGTCAATAATTGTACAGGTACGTCGTGTAAAAACAAAATATGAATATTATAATGATAAGATATCATGTAAATCAAAACATTATTCTGACCAATAATTACTACTGAGACCATAATATGAAGTATGTTTACAATAAGCTCTCGAAATATTAAGAAAATTGTACGTGTAACACGCGTGTAGTTTTTCCCTCCTCATCCCCCCCCCCCAATTAGCGGCAAAGCACTTAGTTACGGAGACTCCACAGTTAAGCTGACCAGAGACTTGCCGAGCGGCGGTCAGAGGATCTTCAAAATTTGTTTCACAATCTTGTTGGATTTCACCACCGATCGAACCAATTTACTCTTCTTGGTAAAAACGCAATCGCTAATTGCGACCACTTTTTTACATATGTCATCGTTAAAACCTTATCTTGTAAAAATGTGGATGGTGATAGGCCAGGTTTTTTCTCCCCTTCCCACCCTCCTCTTCCCCATTCCATTTATGCTTATATAAAACGCCAGGTGCCGCTAAGATTTTCAATCATTGCAAATGTTTAGAAAGCAACCAATTTTTCATCGTTAATGCGCTCGTATACTCGATGAGCTGTCATACAGTAGGACGTGGATTGCTCCTCTATAGCCTGACTTGTGTTTGGTTGAAAGGTATAAATATTTTGTTCAAATATTTTCGGGACGAATTCATCTTGGTTGACAAGTAATTATTAACCTTTTTATCAACCATCACCTTGCTCGCATGCGTAAAGCGTAATTACTTACAATGTTTTTCATTACAATTTCGGTGCGGTCAAGGATGACCCAACACATGTGCAGCTAACGCCGAAAGAGTGGCGCCCTACCACGTGCAAATACCACGAGAAAGAGGTATGCAACAGCAATTGTTCAGTCATCAGTTTAACTCAGTTCAGTTATTAATATAACTGCCTTTCGACGCCAAATTCTGATGGCTATAGCTTACTTTATCATTACGCTTATTTTTAATTTAAATATGTATTTTTATCTTTAATATATTAACAAAAATGAAAGTTAATTAACACAAGTGAGAATAGTTTATGCATGCAAATTTCTACAAGTATGTATAATACCAGTGTACAAAATAATAATACGTTGCAGAATCCTTGAAACAGTCAAATACACAATGAGAATCTATCAAGGAATCTATCAAGGAATCTATCAATGAACCTTTCAAGGGAATAGTTATTTTGCCTAGCCTACATTATCAAAATCGATTGATCAGTTCAAATGAAATCTGATCAATAAAAAATTTAAATGCACGCATGTTGATCATGTTTTCATTACCTGGCGTGACGTGGCGCCAATTACCTCGGCTAGGACTCGTGATCATTCGTCCAATGTGCTCACAATTATACGCACACACACACCTTCAAACGCATAGTTTTTCAACAACTGGTAAAATCCGTGCCCACGAGGAACCACTTCCGAGGACACATTGCTCCTACGGCGATTTAAACAGCAATGGTGGTTCAAAACTGCCACCTTGAGTTGCCTAGTCTCTGGACCACGATCTGAAGGTATTCATACGTGTGTGTACCACAGCTCAAAACCTAATTGACGAGGATTTTGTCCTCCCAGCCCAACAAACACTTTAAAAGCTAACGTTTAAAATGTGCTTTTTGTGCGTATTGCGTGGTATTATTTCGACTTTCAACGGACTGAAGTCTCGAGACCTCCTGAGACCAGAGGCCCTCATATTGGGTGCACTTACTTTGACAACGAAATTTTTGATCGTGTATACAATCTAACATTTATTCAGGTCTCTTTATTATCAGGCATTCGTGGCATTTTGGGTAATTATTTAATATATATAATTACTATTTTTCATCTCAATTTCTAAAATTTTCGCTTAGAGCATATTTGATTTTTGTTATTTTCAACCGAAAAGAATACCGCGCCAAATACATGCTATATTTTCGCTTGCAACCCGGGATAAAATAAATCAAGAGTCCGCACCGGGAATCGAAACCGGGAACACCGCTACACTGCCAACACAAAGCAGTCACTCAACTAATTCGGTCATCACTGATTCATCTGACGTGGGCAAAGTTTGCGTGACATCAAAATTCGTGTGATCGATTCATAGGCCTGGGTCCGAGGAGGTACGAACTGTTCCGTTCCTCCATATATACTCGAATGAAATAACGATGTTGGTGATTGATGTTCGCCAGGTAGGGCAATGTGCCGCGCGCTATAAGGGAGTTTGAGGGTACGTGGAGGTGGGCAACAATCAAGAGATCTATAGAGACTATAGCACTCACCCTAGTCCAGAGTTTGGGTGCCGTCTATGTAATTAGTCTCACTCAGTTTTCAATTACTTTTTTCCGCGGCAAATGGGATTGCTCTCTTGCCTTCACTCAAAATGTCCATTCCAACGAGCGAACAATGTAAATTAAATATGTTCAAAAAATATACAGGCAATGTGTGGTTCTCAACTTACTCGGCAAAGTATGTATTTCACGACTCTTACGATTCATCCAGTCCAGTAGACATTGCAACAGACTGTCTTTTGAAAATGAAGTGTCCGGTTCAGCGCCGAAATAAAGACGAACAGAGTCTGGAGAACTCTCTTATTTAAATAATAGTAGACTATTATTTTATGAAGCGGCGGCATTTGCAAACAAAAACTCAACGTTGGCGCAGTGTCATCGGATATATCGATGTATGTTTGTTTCTGTACGTATCAGCTATTTCGATGCAGCAGCTTTTGAATTCTATGTCCTG
>JAUJYS010006239.1:0-10461 GCA_033995665.1 Melogona broelemanni | reverse complement strand
TTTTTTTTTTTTTTTTTTTTTTTAAATTCACCGTAGCGCCTAGTGCACTACAGGAATACTGCACCCTCGTGTCTCTAAATTAGTTACTGATTCGCTGGCTTCTGGATAAGTTCTTTCTAGTTTAATGGCCAAAGTGACAACTGTCGTATGTCTTCCTCCTGCGCAATCAAATTGCGTATCATTTCGACTCTGCAATTTTGCATATTTTATTATCCAAAAGCAACCTGTGGTGTTCAGCAGTACCGCTAGGTTAAACGGTTTTCCATTCAAATCATGTTTTTGTATTTCTTTTGGGGTCTGCCCAATACGCATTTGACAAATTGAGTTGGCCGCCACGAACCATGCCGAACGCCCCGTTTATTTTTAGCAGCATATTTTTACGATTGCGGTCGAAAGCTGTCGTTTTATTCCCGTGGCAAATGGGAGGGGGGAGGCTTATTTGTTATTTACTGGCGCTTCAGGGATCGCTACAGTGGATATGCGGTGAATGGGTCGGCTTGTGCGTTGGCTAATTGTAAGGTGAAGAAGGCAGAGGTTAAATTTTGGTGGATTGGGTGCTGCGGAACGCGTTCCTTCAGCGGGGGGACACTCGATTACAGTGTATACCTTTTCGTTTTAAATGTTTTTCTGACATCAGTCGTAGAAAAACAAGAATTTCCATTCGATTTGATTTATTGGCAAGCCCATCTTGGTGCGTCTAATAGCAGGCAAAGTTTTGTTGTTGTCTCGCTGTGCCATGTCGCTCTATGGCCATCAGCGATTTGGCTGTGGTGCTGGGCGCAAATTTTGGCATCACTGGTTCGTATATACTCAGTATAACTTAAATTGGATATAATCGCAGTTTTTCTTTCATATGAAGACTACGAACACTGGAGTTTCGATGAAATGTTAGTTTAATCGACCTTTGCATTTTCACCAATGAAAATGGACACTCTAAGTTGCTAATAAAAAAAAATAGTTTCAATTTTATGGTAAGACTTTTAAAATCTAAAATCAATTTTTAAGACTTAAGTAATCTTAAAAATTCATCTTTTATGCTGAATCAATGGATTGGAAGAATCCAACGACTTTGCAGAAGTGTTGCTCTATAAATTAAATACTTTTTTAAAATGCTAATTCTAATATTTTTTTTAAATCACCGCACTACAGGATTACTGCACCCTCTGTGTCTCTATGGAGATATATGAGGGGCAGAGAAGAGAAGGGGATTGGCAGCTGGAATAGCCAGGCTGCAGGATCCACCCCTAAGCTCTGGACTCCCTAATGGAACCTCAGGGGTGACGCCAATACCACAGGTTCGAATAAACGAAAGCCTGCTAGGGGAATCGAACCCGGGACCGTCGGCTTCGTAGGATGTGACCATACCCACTGAGCCTCTGGGGGCCGAAGTTAATTTTGTAAAATCTTTTTTGAGAAAATGCCATGATTTTGTAAAATCTTTTTTGAGAAAATGCCATGAAACATGGTAATTTAAGTAAGTTACATGTAGTGTATCTCAGATGAACAGGCCATTAATTGACTGCCTGCAGATAAATTTATTACAAGTGGATAATTTGGCAATTGGGATTTGGAGAAAGTGAATTTTCTAGCTGTTGCTTTAATTTGGTCATTTGGATTGCTGGTGCACGGTCCTAAAAGATAACTTTACAGTTACAAATGGAGTCATCCTATTTTGTACTTAAGTGGCTGATGCAGTTGCTGTCGTTCGTGGTCTAGAATAGAAATGGTTGCTCTAGCGTACAACAACTCTGATACAAGTACTCTGGCGGTAAAAAACTCAAAATTAAATAAGCCAAATACAATCAAAATAATTTCAAGCTTCAGCACCTAGTATCTAGCTATCTGATCCGTCTAGCTCAGTAGGTGTGACAACATAATACGGTGCGGTGCGGACCCGGGTTCGATTCCCAGCGCAGGCTCTCGTTTGTCGCTCGTCGTTTGTCCTGGCCTGGGGAACTGGTGACAATGTGCCCTCACATATTGCCACATCAACATGAGGGGTACAGAATATCACCTAGTGATATTTAATTCCGTGAGGGGGATTTTCCCCCCGAAAAAGTATTCGTGTACGGAACGCAATAATATTTTGATAGTTTAACGCAGCATATATTTGGATCTTTTGGTCATCGGGCGAGTTTGCGCTACTTAACCACGAACCCAGTAAAATTAGTTTACTAACATTTTTACGACTACGTTGGAGCGCCACGCTTAAGAATGCTAATCCCGCGATGTCAATGAGCATAACCTATACTCAATTGGTAGGTATACGGCGATACCGCTAAGGGCTTTTAGCCTTTTTACATCTGTAATTGCTCTTGTCCCTTCTTCAGTCCCCTTTCACGTTTCGGGGGACACTTCTCCAAATGGTTCCATTTCTGGTATTTGGGACGAGAGTTTCTCCAACTGTGGCTGATTGTATATGTGTACCTTCTCCTAGAGTATGATGGATCGGATTTGTTTACCACCAGAGGGCCAACATAAAAACATGGAAAGGATCCTTCTTCGGGGTTTGCCGTCAGACGTCTCCTAATGAAGCGTGAAAAAGATGCATTCTCTAATCGGCGTCGTAAGCCGTCTCTTACTGGCCCCGGGTACAGAGACGTTGTGTCCTGACCCATTGTGGTGACAGACCGGCTTTTGCCCAGTGTCGGCATCTCGGTTGATATTCGGTCGGTTCAATTGGTTTCGTGGGTGACCCAAATCCAGTCTCATTTCAATAAGTGAGAGGTTGAGATTTATTAGACAATTGCTGTAATCCCTCGCCTGCGACGAACAATTTAATGGTCGCTCAATTTCAGTGGTGACAATACTTTAAACGTTCTTTGGAAATTTACTATTTCTGTAGTTGCCGGCGGCTGAGCTAAAAATAAATCTTCACTGTAATTTTACGTTCTGTACATTATCATTTCTTCATTTGATCTCATGAATATGCATGAACTCAAGAATAACAATAGTGTATGTGCGAATTTGTGTTATAATCTCGCCACCTTTAGTTTAATTCAATCCCAGCAAAATCGGGGAAATATATTAAATAAGTATGATGAAACAGTGATGGAGTTTGCCAGTACACCCTGTAAGATATAAAGTTTTTGGACTATGGGTGGAATTTGTTATTACTGCTATTTGTTTGCCGGAAATTTGTAAGCAATCTCGCTAAAATTGCTAAATACGAAGTCTATGTTTACTTCAAAATCAATGCTTTAAACGAGCTCAAAAGTGGGATGCCTAGCCGGTGTACTTGGTTTGTTGTTGTTTTGCAGCGACATAATGATTAATGATACAAGGCGAGACTTCTGCTAGTTCCGAGGTCAACCAACAAAACAACATGAGCTTTTCCGTAATGGACCATGTCAAAACCGAAAAATTTAAGCAAACGCCGCTTGGTACGTAGTACTGAGTGGTCCTACAGCTATTTTTCATCAGGTATTGGTCGACAAAAGAGAAAAAAACAAATTACAATTACAAATTCGAGACTTAAATGATTTAACTTAATGACTTAAGTGATTTGGGGAAGTTATTTTAAACTTTGTTAATTTCCAACAAGGTTTGATTTATTAAAAAAATGTATATCATTAGAAAATATTAACCAAATCAATACCGTGCTTGATGTTTTTTTAATTTTCGATTATTTAATTGCGTCTAACAGCATTTGGTTCATGTTTATTGCTTTTCAAGTGCATTGAACAATTGACAAATTGTCATTTGTTTTTCAAATATACGTTCCCTAATTTTATTGCGACTTTATTACCGGGCTTTTCAAACGCAAAATTGGCAATTGTTCATTTCAAATTCATAGATTAGCTAATTTTATTGTTGATAAAAATGGTCACGCTTGAATGTAGTTCCCACTGCATTAGGCACATTTTTAGTTCATCAATTTGAATAAATCTTTCGAGTCATTGCAAATTGTCGGATTGTAAAGGGGTTTTGCTCCAAAAGCCGGCCAATAACGATTATAGAGGAGCTCGCGCTATTAAGAATAGCGGTGGCAGAATAACACCAAATGGGTAAATGCTTTTACCGACGTTGTATAAAACCCGAAAGTGTGGTAGACGTGTGGTTGGGGCACTTTCCACACTCCCTACCCTCCCCCCTCAAGAACACACACATAAACGACCATTCGGACACCCTCGCCTTCTCCACCCACCCCCTAAACAACCCCTTGGCTAATTATATATATGGCATTTTACGTAAAGCAGATGACGCACCGGTCCTGGGTTCATTTCCGATAACCGCCTGTGACCCGGGATCCGTTTCACCGCGATTTTTGTCAAACGCTTTGTCAATATTCGCTGCGTGTTTCTGCTTATTTTGCGAACTAAGGATCATGATATAAGAGATTTCAGAGACTGACCCGACTATCTACATGTATTTTATAAACATACAAGTATAACTAGGAAATTATTAGATGAAAGAGGAGCGAAGGTGAAAACTCCAAATTATTAAAATTAGCCAGATTAGAAAATTGTAATCGACGAATGAGAAAAATTAATTTAAGTGTTTCATAGTTGCCTGCTTCGGCAACTTGTATTCAAACACCTAATTCTAGCATTTCGTTAATGGCGTTTGTAGTCGTGGAACTCGTTCCTAAGTATGGGTTCGTTTCTTTTGAAAAGGTTCCAGTTCCCGTTCCTCTGATGAAAAAAGGAACCAGTTTCCGTTTCAGTTCCTACATAAACTAAAATAATCTAGGCGTTCCTAAGTTCCTAAAAAATGGAACCAGTCCCTAGGAACGGAACTTTTCTGTTCCATTCCTATCCAACATGGGCCACTAATGATGGAGAAAATTAGTGTGTTCTCATTTTTAATCTCCTTTTTTTGTTCACTTTCATGTGCGTTTCACTGTTGGAATAGCTCTGGCTGGCTCTCAGGAGGATGTTGAACGGTTCTGGATTCGATGGAATTGCCCTAGGAGAGAGCTCCATCCCGGCCCTCACACCCCATCTGCCAGGCATTAACCAAAGTGTTAAACTGTGTGAGAGAAAAAGGGGTGGTGGTGGTAGGGTTGGGGTCTTGGTTGGGGAAAAGATGGTTACCCATCGAGAGTGTAATAGCGGACCATGTGTGGGGGTGAGTGGGTAGTGAAAATGGGCAGACCTTTTATCCACCAGAAAAAATAATACAAGCGCAGAGCATGCACGGAAAGTACAATGCGGAGATGACCATAAATTGTCACGTGCATGTTGGGAGGAGATATATACACTGTGCCTGTTGCACGTTGTTACGTATATATTAGTGGATTGGATAAAGCCTGCTGTACGTGTATACGCTGTAATGCGGTACTGGTATACCGAGACATTGGTTTCAAAGGCAACACATTAGATGTGTCATTGGTCTGGAAAAGCTTTGTGCCAGCGAATGTTGGTCGAATGGCATCTAAATTATCCACCCTACAATTAAAACGTTCATTTTAGAGGTGACTGCGCGATGGTCGCTTAAATTTCATTTCTGATTTTGAACTTGTAATATGCTATGGTAGGCTAAATATTAAATTTGAAAACTTAAAATTATAACGAATAATGATTATTATTGGATATTGATGGCTTATTTTTGATGATTTTAATATATCTTAGTTTTAATATTTTTTGTTAATTGTCATTTAATTTATACCTACTCTTAACCCACCCTTGATGCCCCCCTCCTCCTTGGAAGAGCTACCTGGGAATTCATCCAAACATACTAGTAGGTTGGGATATCTCGCCTGAAAAATTCCGGAGTTTTCTGTCTGGAATTAAACTTGGGTCGTATTGTTATTTTCTTTTGCTTTTCAGTTTCTTGATATTTGACAGTTGAACTGGGCTTGAAATAAGTAGTTTGACTTGAGATACTTTCGTCGCTTTTAAATAATTGTGCAATTAACTCCTAGCTGTTCGTAGTTGGTGATTTATTTATTCGCTATGAAAGTTTGGAAATATTGAAACATATTTCATATTAAAGCATATTTCATATTGAAAAATATTGAAACATATTTCATATTGAAAAATATAACCATATTGAAACATATTACCCTTAAGGCCTGTACGCCAGCTCTGAACAACAAAAGGTTACCTACCAAGACCTTTAACTACGTATTTCAGTATTTTGATAGTGAAAATAAAAGTGTCTCAGAAAGTTCTTTCCCCAGTCAAGTTAGTGACAACCGAGGCTTTTTAGGGTTCCATATATTTCTTTATTTTTCTCGGGAGTGTATGGGGCTATAGTAGCTCCATCTCTTTTATTCCGTAGCCCCAGTGGTTTCTGGGCCCAGCCCAAACCCCTCCCTATCCTCCTCCACCCCATGCCTACGTATACATTTATCTATTCGTGTGTAGGGCAGCTAAGGGCGCATATCCCCACTAAAATAAGTTTTTACACCGCGCACAATGCCAATCTTTAGCGAAAGTGACAAGCCGGGCTATGGTTAGCATTTGCTTGAATCGCCCACCGTTCAACCGAATTTGGTTTTATACTCGTGTGTTATTGCACGCGTGGAGGACTAACTGAGAGAGCGGGCCTGCTGTTCGATTTGGGTGTCACCGGGTGGTTCGCGGTGGAGAAACGCAATTCCGATTCGATGTCGCCCCTTTATCGATTCCTGGTGGTTAGCCTGATTTCGAATTCGGATAACGAAGTTTCAAAAACAGTGGTTTCAATTTCCCGAAATTGCCTTTTGAAATTCGGGTTCCAGAAATTTTAGATGAAGGCTGCGAAAGATTTAATCGGGCACTATGTTGTGCGGTCAATTTAGTACAGTATAAGACTCAATTAACTGAATCAATTGTTTTCGTTTCTTGATCGCGATTTGAATTTCAAAAAATAAAAACGCGGTAACCAATGGAGTGCGCACGTGAAAAAAAAAAGTTATGGCCGTGGATACTCAAGTGTCAAAGAGTTGAACGTGTAGAGGGATAAATAACTCTTACCTATTATCAATCAGATCAGTGTTTCCCAAACTTTTTGGTTCGCGAAGCCCTTTTTAAAATCAATTTCACTAGCGGACTATTTCACTATCAATTTTAATGGTGGCGTTACCGGGTTAAACTTCTGAAAAAGTTTTTATTGATGGTGGCGACAGAAGGAACGGCAAAGGAACGTCTCGTTCCAAGGAATTCGTTCCTTTTCTGAGAAATGTAGGAAACGTGCTCGTTCCTTTAAAGCAGGAATGAGGAACGTCTTCGCTCCTTTATGAAGAAACGAGAAACGTCCTCGGTCCTTTCTCTACGGAGGAACGAGGAACGGGAACTAGTTCCTTCCTCAAAAGGAACGTACCTAAAACTGGGTGGCGAGGTGTCGGCTCTCCTCTCGAAGAGCCGAGGCCACATTGACTCTACCCAATACCATTTCTTTGACGTTCACGCTTGTATGCAGTGCGCCTGTCACACGGGCCAGGACCTTTGGCTAGTTTGAGGTCGTACGGGGCAACTTTTTTTCCTTTGTCGCTTGGCCTGCAGCCCCTGCACCCCCATTGTGCCGCGTCGCAGAGCCCAACCTGCACAAACAACTGTGTTAAAGAAGTCTTTGACACTCGCACACGCATGGCTTGTAACGGGAACTGACCTTTTTCTCACCTGCGCCGTCGCCCAGCCACTGGAACCCAAAACCCATTCAAAAAATAGTTGCTCCCCGCGTCCAGTCCGATTCCAGCGTATATTCTAGTGAAGGGAAAAACAGACGCGCTGCCGCCAATAACTGGAGTTTGTAGTAGTTCAGTGGCATAGTATACGCATATAGCCATAATTTCAAACTCGTTACGCGAAGTTGAGTCAACCGCACAGAAATAATCGGTTTAGGAAAATAATCCCGCAGTGATTTGTGAAATAGCCAACGCTTAAAAAGTAACTGTTGAATAGCACAAAACAGCGCGCACTGCTTGACTATTGCTTCTATTGCTTAACTATTGCTAGATTTGATAAAATTTTATGTGTGCTTTTGATCGATGATGAAAATGAAAAATATTGCTAATAACACCTACTTATTGATTATTGTTAATGAATAAAAATGTTGTTACTAAATTAAAAGAGCAAATAATTGTTTTGTTGAGCATTTTCCATCTTTGATTGCAAAGCTGAAAAATGTTTTTTCCAAATTAGTCTCAGTAAAAAAAAACGTGAATGAAAATAATTTAATTCCGACTTCGACTCTGATTTCATGGTGAAAGAAACTTTTTTACGTGTTCACTTTCAAGTGACTTATCCTCCGTTGATTTTCATCGACGCTGATTAAATTTTTAAAAACTGTATTTTTACGTCGTGCAGCGAATTATCCGCTACACTAGATTAAAATAAAATTTGAAAAAATAATACAATTTTTCCAGGTTTCGCTTAAATTAAAATTAAATTAAATGTGCTTAAATTAAAATGAAAGATTTGCTGAGTCGATACCACTTATACGTACCCATTGGGCCTTTCAGTTTACTATGCGATTCGAATCGCTAAATCTTGTAACCTGCAAGATGGGGAAAATTCTCGGATGGAAAATTGACACGTTATTGCAAAATGTTTGCTAAGGTATGGCTGTATGCCTCTGCATTTTGAGCTCATATATAGACCCACATCCAGATCGATATATTCGCCATATAGTTATACATTTCTAAACAGAGTGTAGTAAAGGGGAAATATTTTTCTATAGCGCTCACTCGCTGTCTCACTTGGAGACACGACTTGAAAGGGGGTAGGAGGGTGGTTGAGGGTGGTGGCAATGGAGGGCTCCAGTTGAGGGGGTCTTGACGGTCGACAATAGGGTTCATTTTACTATTTTTCTATTTGAATGGCCCTGAATGGCGAGGCCCTAACCTTACAAGTCATCTGGGACGGACGGGACACGTCCAGGTCAGGGAGAATTATGTGCGCGTCGTCCGTTCGCTACTGTCCACCAGTGTCCACCACGCTGACCCCACCACCCGCCGCCATTGACACAATGCACTCTCTCTTGCTTACGACTGACCCCTGGCACCAATCTAGGATCGGTTAAAACTCACTTTTCAATTTCTTACAACCACCCTAACTCCCCCTTCCACCCTTACTAGGTTTGCCATCAAATGCTTTGGTGGCGTAACACGGCCGCTCAAATCATTTGCTGAGGGGAATTCACCCAAGATCCATTCCTTATATACTGTACATTTAAGGGTACGATAATATTATGTATGAGTTTAAACTGATGTATACGTCTCATAAGTGTGCCTACGCAGAGCGAATCTGATATAAGAATACACGTGTATTCAATAGGCCCAATTTGGTTCAATTAGTTTATTAATGAAATTTGTGAGTTTATTAATGAAATTTGTGAGATACTGGAATGCCAAATACATGTGAGATACTGGAATTCCAAATACATGTATTTTACAAAATATATTTTAAAAGGGGAAAAAAAAAGAAAAATAAGAAATTATTGGATTTACAAATGCGCACATTTTTTGTACATGTGCTGTTTGAATAAGACTCATAGGTATAAATTGACAACCGAATTTTTCGGGCGAGTAAAATTTGTACTTTCCTTCGGAATGGAAATAAAGCCATGAGACCCGTGTCTGTGCTCTGTCGATACACGTTAAAGATCCCTACCTTGCCTAGCCTAGGCTAAATTCCACATTATCAGGTCGTCCTATGTGGGAGGGGGACAAACAAACAATACAATCCCATATATTCCCACATATACATCGCAGCAATTACCCCTTCGAATAGTATTAGTATCTTAGTACCGGCTATAATTCACTTAATTTTATTGAGGAAATAACTTTTTTTCAGTACTATATGACCTCAAATGCACTTTTTTGGGGCCCAGGGCAGATCCACCACTTTAAGAGTGACGTCACTCTTGCTGGGGCCAGCCCCTGGTGCACGTGCGTGTGCTGAATTCCCCGCGCCAGAAATTTCGGCTTCAAATTGTCCATTGATGCCTTCATACGAGATCGTATATTTAACCCCGATAGGTCTCAGTCCCCCCCCACACTTCGAACACTGCAGTGTATATCCATGTATACACCCACCAAATGGTTCGACCAACCAAATCATTGCGTTTGACCACTAGGTAGGCCTGGGAAATCTAGAAAAAAATATAAGCTTTTTGTATTGTTAGATTAGTTGGCGTTTCACAAACGGTGTGTTTTCGTTGCGATGCCTTTCTTTGGACGCTAGTGTTGCGTATATATTAGCGTTGCTGACGGATTGTTGCTTTTTCTAGGTATTGTTGTCGAGGCCTAACCCCTGTTCGAAGATGATAATCCTTCTTGAGTCTTGAATGAGTTTTAGAATAAAAAAGTAGGGAAGGGCGCAAACGTTTGACAATTTATCCATTCATGGCATTGAGTGACATATTAATGTGGTAAGAATACGATAAAAAAAAATTAGGACACTTGTGTTATCACAAGTGTCCATTATTGTGTAACATTAGTGATATAAGGTTTGTGGGCTAAGTTACATGTTCAAGACATGAGCGACCTGAAAATACGGTGTCGAGTGGGGCGCGTAGCGAAAGTCAGTCTCA
>JAUJYS010006238.1:0-10462 GCA_033995665.1 Melogona broelemanni | reverse complement strand
GAGGGTGCAGTAGTCCGGTGGTGCACTAGGCGCTACGGTGACTTTAAAAAAAAAAAAAAAAAAAAAAAACCTTATCCATTGAGTTCAAGAAGGTATTGGCTCTAGTTGCCATTACAAGGTTCATAATCATTCTCGCATGAAAAGGCCTGCAGGGAAAATCGTCGTTCAGGGAAAATTGAAATTTTTATTTATGCACAAAATTGGAATTTTTGTTTCCAAATTACGAAAAGTCCAAAATTAAGAACTGTCAGGGAAAATTAAAATTTTTATTCTGTTAACAAGAGTCCTAACAGACAGACATAACAGACAGTCAACAAGATATCTAACAGAGTCTCGAATACAGAGCCTGTCAAAATAAGGATAACCCCATCTTTGTCATTAACTGGTCTTTGACCCCCTCCATTGGCCCTCCTAAAAGGAACTGCTTGCGAGTATATATTGTAATTGTAAAGAGGGAGACGTTATAGTTACCGTTACGTACAAAAATGAAAGTAACTAAGCCTTTGCAAAGTTACTCAAAAATGAAGGTAACTGAAGTAACATACCGTTTTAGGACCATTACTCTCCAATACTGAGTTTAGGAACACCTTCTGCAATGCAAATAAAATGTTGGGTCATAATTGGTAATTTTCTTGTCGTTTCCAGGCAGCTATCGAGAGCATGGTTGCCGGCTGTGTTTGCGGCATAATATACGCTCTGTTCAGCGGGCAGCCTCTCACCATTCTAAGTAGTACAGGTCCTGTACTGGTTTTCGAAACAATCGCCTATTCATTTTGCGAGTAAGTATGCCAATTTGATTACCACGATATTATTCTGACTAGAAATGACCAGTGTAGGTTCGTTCCTTTTGAAAAGGAACCAGTTTCCGTTCCCGTTCTTCCGATGAAAAAAATAACCAGTTCCCGTTCCTCCGTTCCGTTCCTTCAATATTTGAAGAATTCGAATGATGACGTCACGGAGTTGCACGTGCGCAGTGCCAATTCATAAAAAAAGAAAAACCAACATGTGTGCCAAATTTCATTCGAATAACTTAAATATTTGAAATTTAAAGATAAATTTTCAATGAAACGTGTTTTTTTTTAAGAAAAGTGTGCTTTTAGAGAATAAAGGTTACTTGAACAAGGAACGCTGTAACCAGAAAAGGAACCCCCGTTCCAGTTTCTCGAAAAAAGGAGCCAGTTCCCGTTACAGTTCCTACAGAAATAAAAGGAACCTAGGCGTTCCTCCGTTCCTCAAAAAAGGAACCAGTTCCTAGGAACGGGAACTTTCCGTTCCGTTCCTACCCAACACTGTCTTCAGGTGACCAAAAATCGGACTTTTTTTTAACACGAACTCATGCAAAGTATTTATAAGTGCCGTTAACAACCGAAGTACAATTAATCAACTTCAACAACTAGCCGAACTTGAGATGTCATCCATTAACCACTTTCATTCTCATTCAGACGTTCTACACTCAATGATAGCAAACATTGACACGAAACCACGATCAACAATGACACAGCGCATGTCTGGCTAAACGGGTCTAAGAACTAGAAAACAAAGGCGCAGAATTTTTTTATTTTTTTATTTATTGGGTCGAACTAAAGACAATAAAGCGATTTCTTTGGTTACTACTTGCGTGATCATTGAGGAAATTTCAACTTTGCGACTTCATTTTTAAATGTGACCTGAGAATAAAATATTTTTGGAAAATAAAGTGGATAATTTTCGAAAGAGAATCTTTAAGATAATCTCCTCATATTTCAACAATTTCACATTTAACGAACATATGCACTTAAGTTTTAACGTACGTGTACTTTTGTTCTTCAAATTCTATGGCGATATGTAAGGTCACCCTTACATATCGCCATAGCGACATGAGGGCATCTGGAGTAGGCTCAATTCTGTGCTCTGTAACCCATGTAGTAATTCATGCCAGTCGCTGATTTAATAATAACAATAAGAAAATTACTGGGTCTCATCTTTAGTTATAGTGATAGTCTCTAAAAATGTATATTAAATTCGCATATTTTTCTGTTTTTGTTTTTTTTTACATTTGAAATGAATTAATTTGGTTCAGAACTTGAACTACTTGTCATTTGGGGACCGAACTTCTTCATTCGTTAAAAAAGTACATGCTACAGACTACAGAAATGATAATACGATAGTACAATTCGCCAGACGGCTTTAGCGCTGTAACTTCGATTTCCTCTAGGGATAACGCGCCAAGAGGAAATTCGCTGGTTCAAATAAAGGATATTCCGAGGTAAAAAAAAAAAATACAGAGGTACAGGCACAGTACGACAGATGCATTAAAAATTTAATAGACTCGTTCCAAACCCGACTATAAGAATAGAAGGATAATAATTGGAGTGCCGCCTGCTGTGCAGTGTCGCGCGCCGCGCATGCGAGTGGAACGTAGCACGCGCGTCCCTCGCGACATTTTGCAACAAAAGTATCGCGACTGACACAAGAGGAGGACATTCCGATGTCATTCGCTACATACGATGACAAGGAATTGCAGGCTTCTTTTCAAATCTTACAGAGATCGTCGCTAAATAACGTCTGTACATTTTGGTTGCTTAACAATATGCTATTGACTTGAGCGGCTCACCGCTATTCCACACCTGGAATTGTCTGAAAATTAGATTTGGAGGTCAGGAAATAAAAACCCAGCAATACATTGTACGTATCCCTTCTCTGCAATGGACGAGATTAAATCGTCTCTAAAAGGTCTTATAATAATGATGATTGTAAAGTAATGATGAAACGAGAATTTTTTCTTATTGTTCCTGATAACTGTAGTGAATATCACTACAGGAGATTCTGTACCCATGGTGCCGTTATGGCAATATGCGAAGGGTACATTTTCAACAATACAGCACTATGAAGCCGGTCATACTTCTTTTTAATCGATTTTATGACGCTACCTACCGCGAATGAACTACTTTTGCCACTCGTTTTCTTATACTCTCACTTGTGAGTGATAATATATGCAGAATTGATAACCTAAACCATATAGCAACACATTTTTTTTCTTACTTTGGAGTTGTCCGCTCTGCATACTGATTTACATAGCACAAGGTCAATTCACGGAATGGTTTGGATTTAAAAAAAAAAAAAAAAATACAAGATATACTTGTACTTAACAAGATCTTACTTAAATGAAAAATGAAATATGAACAATAGGATTAAATGTTTAGTTGTTAACGTAGAAGTGCGTGTTGAGCCCTTCTTGTAATTTAAGCTTCTATTTGTTGGGGAGCAAAGCAGAGACCGTCAACGAAATATGCTTTTTCAATAATTCCAATAATCCTAAACATCAATTTTTATTTGGATATGGATTTTTAGAAATTGATTTGCTAAAACATCTACGCGCTGTGCTCATCATGAAGATCGAACAAGGTATAAATAACCCCGAGCGGGCACCGGGTGCCTCTAAAGTTACTTGTGGCACCAATTTTTTTGTTACCTTGGTAGAGGGCATCATAGTTGAAGATGACCATCCAAGGCCATTTGTTGACCTATTCAGCCACAAAGACCTTCTCCTTTTTACGATCGCGTATATATATATATATATTTTTTTTTAAATCATCGTAGTATATGCGTATAACATGCCTATTATTCCTTCAAAAAATCCAAATTAATTGCCCGTGATTGATCGAACCTCACGGGTTTCAAATTACATGATTGCATGTTATAAATGTGTTGGCTAATGTATAATCAGACACGCAATATGAAATTTTTCGTTATTTCGCATTCGCGTCACGCCTCTCTTGGTGGTGGTGGTGTTGTCTGGAACTTTCGCTATCGGACTTGGCCGACGCGCAAAAAAAGAGAAGAATTAACGAATGCATCTTGGTAGGTAAGCAACTTGGCGCGAAAGACAGATAATGAAATATGATCCTCTCACTCAAAGAGCACGAACAATTTGAAGAGGTCTTTTAAATTTCTCTCTTCAGGGTGCCTCCATATTTTTGGAGCTCATCGCGAGACGGCGAAACACTGACCAATCACTGTACCTCGTCAGGGAAGAGTCGCATTCGTGGTCAATGATTACCGCTAGAATCACGGTCGCACAACGCCCATCTGCCTTTAGGCCAATATGTCGCCCTTGTCTTCAATGTCTTGGGTGTACAACAAGTCAAGCTTATTTTTTTCTGTTTGGATCGGGCTTAGAATGTTGACTGAACGCGGTCGTGTGGGAACGCATAGGAAATGCGTTCACATACTGGAAGCAGATCCGAATTGGGGAGGGTAGAAGGAGAATGAACAAGTGCCGTCTGTTTTGGCTCATGAGCCGTTAAATTGGAGAAAAACGGTGGTAAGGAGCCACAAACCACAAAAATAAATAAAAATAACTCTACTGTAAATGTACGGCGTACATTCTGTACATCAAACCGTATTTTACTCGTATTTCAAAGTTCCTAGCGCTGATTCTAATCTCTTACAATTCCCGTTACTAATTACGAGTGAAATTTAATTAATCGACTAAATTAATTTAATTACAAGTGAAAATAATGTACGAGTGTTGTTTGAATACTGTATTCACTACCACATTTAACAAAAGAGAAGAAAAAAAAAATTCCAAAATGCTGACTCATTTTTCTTCACCAACAGTTACAGCTGGTTGGTTGGTTCGAAGCATTAAAAAAACTATTCTGAAAGCTACAGTTGAAAAAGAACAATGAACGAGAGTAAAAAAAAATATACAGAGCTAAATTAAATTTTTTAGATCAGATAAAAATAGGTCAAAATAGACTAGCTTCGTAAACTGGTCATTTGATTCCCGCCATAGCTCCCCTCTAGTGGCTACTTGTGGGTAGAGAGTGATTATTAATCACTGTAGTGAATGACTATATATTTTTTTTAATCACCGTAGTGCCAAGTGCACTACAGGATTACTGCATCCTCGTGTCTATTTGGAGATATGCGAGGGGAAGGGAAGGGCTTGGGAATGTCAGCTGGAATAGCCAGGCTGCAGGATCCACCCCTAAGCTCTGGACTCCCTAATGGAAGCTCAGGGGTGACGCCAGTACCCCAGGCTAACGAATAAACGAAAGCCTGCGCCTGGAATCGAACCCGGGATCGTCGGCTTCGTAGGATGTTGCCATTTCCACTGAGCCATCGGTATGTACAAACCGGGATCGAATAATCAGGATCTTTTAGTATGCCGTACAAGATTTGACACATTTCACTTAGATCTTAAACACTAAAAAATTACCAGAGACACCGACATGCATATGAATAACGGTATTCAAAATACCCTTAAGAAAACCTTAAGAAAACCTTGCGGTAAAAGAAAATATCGACAATGGCAATACGGCCGTCCAATTAACGGACCATTGAAGCAGGCTTTCGCCCGACACCCATTTCTTTACAATGGCTATTCTCCAAGGAATTCCAGAGAGCATTCCACGGGAGATCCCCTTCGGCCATCGCTACCCCCGTCCCCCGAAGAACGCAAATTTCAGTTCGGGCCATTCACGTTCAACCATTTGCTGGTTTTAACAATGAGCAACACATGCGAGCGAACTTTTGACACGGGCATACCTATAAACCCACCACCCCTTCCCCCTACTTTTTCCCCTCGGGGACTCGGAATCGGAACCCTTGCCTGTAGAGCACACACGCCGCCGTATACTTAACGGGCTACAATTGCTTAGGAAGGTTTGTGCATATTCAGCGCATCAGTCGATCAAACCCCAATTGCAATTTCATCGAGAACACTTATAAATGTTATGATGCTATGATGCAAACATACCCAATTCACAAAATAATTTAAGATATTTTTTGGTGATTTTAGAAAGCAAAAATATTTAGAAACATAAAAAACGAATAAAATTTAATTAGAATCTTTTCAACGTAATTTTAATATTTAGAATTTTTTCACTTTTAATATTCACAAAACAAAATTAGATATTTTATTTGTGATTTTAGATACCAAAATCTTATTGAAGCATCAAAAGGAGAAGAAAAAAAACGAATGAAATGAAATCAGAATCCTTTTTAATATTTTTTACGAGCAACAAGAGTTTTGTAAGGATTTTAACGAGTTAACCAACTAGCTGGTTGCACCGACAAAAGATAACTTAATGAAATAGTAAAGCTATGGAGCGTTCACGCGACCGCAATTATTTATTTATCAATGCGCAACGTTATAAAAATGTTGCGTTGCTACAGTATAATTGCGATAACGTGAACGCGCTCCATAGCGCAACTCTTTCCTCTGATAGGGTTATATTTCGTCGGTGCATACGGGCAATAAACTTGATTTATTAAAATTAATTTAAGCGACAACTAGAGTTGCTTCGTGGTTTAGACGTCGCACAACATGTTCTAAAAAAAAAACAGGATCGCATGCAAAGTTTCTGTTTCAGTAAACCTTCATCACGAAACGAAAAAAAAACGAGTGTTACTAATAAAAAGATAGCGTAGTTCTTTCATCAGCTCGTCTTTTGTTAAAATCTTATCTTAGCTGCAATAGGGAAAAATTGCACGTACATCCACCGCCAAGCTCGTTGGTCTCTCAAACTTATCTCAAACAATTTCAATTGGCCCGCCCTGTGAAACGAGTGTTTACTTCCCAAAAATGCAATATAGGCGACAGTTTTTGTCTGTGTCGGCTTCAGCTTCCCCCCGACAGCGAACTTCGCTGCATCACTCCAATTGGCCTCATCAGTTGCCATCGGAAGATTTTTTTCCAGCAACAGGCGCGCCCACACTGTGCGCGCTGCAGAGGCAATATACGCAGTCAGTTCGTGTGCGCTATAGAAAACTTCTGCCGAACCACCAACAAGTGGTTGCTCGATCTTTCTTTTGGTCAACATCTTTTCCTCCTTTCTCGCGAAAGCGTAGCAGTCAGAGTGGAGATGAAAAAGATGCTCTACCCTGGCTGCGGTAGAAGATGCAGCAATGCGCCGTACATTACAGGCAGAAGATAGCAAATTGGATGAACAGTTGCCAAAAATCGTACGGTGTTGGCGTGTAATTTGATTTGGAGCCAAATTACTCGTGATATACGACACCCAACGAGCTAGTTTTGCGTTAGAAAACTAGCGAATATAAACCGTAAATGTGTTCGTGTTCAGGTGTTCAGCAAAGCGAGAAAACAAGTTTCGTTTCGCTTTCGGCAAAAACGAAATGTTGGCGATTCTCCAAATCTGACACTTTTATTTTTTGAGGAAAATAATTTGAAAATTCAATCGCAACAGTTCCTTTGGAACAAGAAACATATTCTACTGTCATACATATTTTGAAAAAAATCCCCTCTTTAAAGAGTGACTGAAAATTGAACCCTGGTGTCGTTCTTCATGCCAGAGAACCGGTTTGTATTTTAAACCGAGTAACCGACCTGTTTTTCATTTCGGGGCAAAATAGGTCAGTAAATAAATTTTAACTGTCACTGCTTCAATTTAAAAAAAAACCATGATTTAACGCTATCATCTGCAGACAGCCTTCCCAGGATGATCGAAAATAATCAGAAATAAACAAATTTTCAAACTACTTCAATGTCATTTGAACATCTTTTCTCCTCTCATACTTTTTACACGTTAAAACCGGCAAAGAATATCAGAAACGTTTTTTGTTTTTTTAAATGCAAATGTCATTCGATTATTTTCTGGTCTAGCATATTTTACACAGGTGCCTAATTGAACAATTTCGCAGGCATCAAAAACATATATTTTGGAAATTCGAGGTGCTCTCTTACCTTGCCGCCGTTGATCGTGGCGTTGTGCAGCTCGTCCAACGTGGGCCGGTACGCCGACCCAGTGACGGACAGAATATTGCGGTAGTGGTCGATCCGCGGGAACGCCTCGCGGGTCATATGGCGCAGGCTCTTCAGGTAGCGCGTGTCATAGGTCGAGTGGGAGTGGTGCGACGGTTGGGAGTGATTGGTGCCCTGATTGGGCGAGATCAACTCATCTTCCAACTGTTCATCACTGCTGCTCAGGGCACCACCACCACCTACACCGGCGTCGCCGTTCCTCACGTTGGCCCCGTCCCCGGCTCCCGCGCTTTCATTATTGGTCACCTTAGCCACCTGGAACCGCGACTGTTTGCTGTCCAGACTGCCGTTCAGCTCGATCCATTCCTCGGCCGTGGGCGCGCCGTTGAGCGGCGAGAGAGGCGGCAGACAGCCGGCAATCTCGCCGTTAGCCGTGCCGGTTGCGTGCTGCTTCTTCAGTTTGTCAGCCATTGTATGTTGTTGATGGAGACGGAAAAAGTCCCGCCAAATGTGAGACGGATGGATTTGTGTATGGGTGGGGTGGAATTATTGGTCGGGTGCAGTGCGGCAGCGGACGCTTGCTCGTCGCCTTTATATGTAGGGTTTTTATCACTCCCTGACAGCTAGCCTCGCCCCCACGGGTCCGTCTGTGGCGGCGTTGGTCACGTCGGATGGAGATAGCGCACGTACGGGCGCTGGCGTTCACCGGAGAGGTATAAAATATGTTTTCGCACCCGCGCGCGCGCGCTGGCTAGCCGCATGCGGCGTTTTGTTTTGAACTGCTTTTACATGGACGAAACTTTGTCTAGCTTCTTCGGTCCGCTGTAGTGGGGGTTTTGTTGGAATTGTCGTGATTTTGTAAACAAGATGGCCGCCACTGGGATGGAGCTGGAAATAAAATGTAGAAAATAATAGAATATTTTTATTAACTAGTCTGAACCAACAATGTATAGGCTGAATATGCTTGTAGGAAATCTTACCTCGGGCAACTGAAAAAATCTGATACCTTACCATTTTATTTTTAATTTTAAATGAAATTTATACGACATTAAACTTGCAACTGATTCGTTTAACTCAAATTCACATATTAAACGCGCAGTAATAATAAAATGTGCTAAGAAATTTACTAATTCTATATATGATTTGCTGTTACTGAATTTTAGCACCAACAAAATTTCATAATTGCAACGTTGAATTTTCATCAGAATTACCGTCCATCAAATTTCAGCCATCAGGCTATAATCGAAGTTGGCGTTCGACTACACAAGCGTACCAACGAATTCTCGGAAGTAGAAATTGGGCAAGTTTCCAATACAAAAACAGGTCGTAAAAGTATATGAAAATTTGAAGGAGGGATATTTAAAACAACATGGGCAGTGGATACACATTTAACAAACTAAATTATGCCCCACACAAGAACAAATTTCAATAAATTTTTCGGACGTTCCACTCCGGCACTGTTTGTTAAGATCTAAGCACTCCCATGCAAAAGAGCTACGTACATGTACGTTTTGGGGGGGGGCTACTGTTACCTGTGCCGGCTGCAACTTCACCTTAAGCAGGTAACCATATCCAATGAGCAGACGGCGAAGCTCGCGGCAGATAGTGTACTGGTACAATCGGCCGGCACTGTGTGTTTAACGGTCACGACGCCGCGCTGATTCAACGCTTTTCATACGGTGTTTGACGACAGATAGGAGCGAAATGGGATTTAGCTACCCCACAACGGAATCCGACGGTTGGAGCCCGTATTTCCCCCCCGCGATCCCCCGATGCGTTGCGATCACAGCTGCATACCGGCTGAATTTCAAATGTGGCACTCGGTAACTTGGGGTGGTTGATTCGATGGAGGGGGCGGGGAAGGTAGAAATATCGATTATTATTCGAATCATTATTTCGATGACTAATCGCCCGATTGTATAAAATCGATTTTGTTCAAAGAACGTATAAGGCAGAAAGAGTCTCTTAAAAAAATTAGGAACGGAACGGAAAAGTACCGTTTCTTTGCCTAGTAATTTTGAAATGTCCTTTCTTTACTGCTAAGGGGGCTTACCAACATTTTTCAGTCTCAATTATCCTCCCCTAAGGGGAGGGAGGGGGGAAACAAGGTAATTTGCCTACCCCATGCTTTCCTGACATCGTCTACCTGAGAATATTGTACAGGCCTGACACTGGCAAAATCTTGAACACTAATGAAGATGGTTTTGTCACTGGTCTCACTGATTTTTTTTAAGCTTCCATTCCGAAGGAAAACGAGAGTACAAATTTTTTTCGACCAAAAAATTTAGGATGACTTCGTCGGGAATTGAACCCGCGTCACGCGTTATAGAATGCCTGTCGATGCGTCGACCCTTTACTTCATATTGTTATGTCACGATTTAAACACCTTTTTTTAGAGCTCGATCTATTTGACAAGTGGTAATTTCAATGTAAATATTAATTAAATGTACTTTTGCAAAGCATACGATGGAAATAACTGGTGAGCAATATTTTAGAGACAAGAATTAGAAACAAAAAAAAAACCTAGAAATTTTAAAAGACACTATCGACCACAAGAATGAGCCTTAACTTCAATAGGGTCTGCTCGGTGCGCACCGAGAAAATTTAAATATATATTGGCATTTTCGATTGTTGAGGGACATGCCAGTAATCGTCTGTAATTTTATGTATTTCTTTCTGGGTAAATGTCCAATTTACCCTAACGAGCGACCAGAAAATACGGTATCGAGTGGGGTGCGTAGCGAAACTGACTTG
>JAUJYS010006237.1:0-10464 GCA_033995665.1 Melogona broelemanni | reverse complement strand
CTGGCTATTCCAGCTGCATCCCTCTTCCCTTCCCTTCCCTGCCCCTCACATATCTCCAACGAGACACGAGGGTGCAGCTTTTGCAGACGCGACATGCGCAGGTGGCGTAGAGCAGGGTTATTACCTGGCTCTTTGAAGGAGCAAAGTTTTCTTGCTCCTCTTACAAAGAACGAATTACAAAAGTTGCATTCTAAAATTTTTAAAAAGCAACAGCTCCAAGATAAAAATATGTTTGCCCAACGCAAACCTAAAATGATCCGTGTCTAATCAATAGCTCCGTGGTGGTTTTTCCTTTCCTTTTCCTTTTCCCTTTCTTACTTCCCCATGACAGTGTACTCTTAATTAATAAGTATATGTCTGTAACGTTTCATCCTTGGTGGTACAAGCATTATATCCAACATGATATTACATGAAATTTGCTTATTAGGTCCCACAGCATGTACCAGCTGTGATTAATTATCTTAACGAGAATACTGATATACTACAAATATACTCTTGAATATTGTCTTGTTACTTTACCAGTTTGTTGTGGGAAACTAAATCAAATGGATTTACTTTGAGTAATCTAGTCTTATATTCAAATTTATTGGTCTCTATTGGGGATAACTAAATAGTGTTGTGTCCGCTTTACGGTACACGGTTCATTTATAACAGGCGGATCGTGCTAAAGGCACCCAAATTCACTATGACACACTTCGTACATGCAAAGACGACAAGAGTCAGTTTGCGTTGGTGATAAACAGGTTTATTCCACTTACATATCAGCGGCAGCATTGTTGAACATCATATATCCTTTTCGTTGTCGTCACACACACATTTTCCGTTTGGAGCTTTTGGAGCGCGCGCCGCCCACACATTACTCTGCAGGCCCACTTTCGGAGCGCGCGTCACCAACACATTATTTTGTAGACCTGCTTCCGATACTCGCGCTGCCCTTGATGATGTATGCTTAATAAGCAGTACGCAGTGCCATTGACACGCGACTGATTATGTTGTTATCGTGATCTTACGATCACAACATCACCCTCTTCTTTATAAAAAGTGAAAAATTTATTTTTCACTTAAAAATGGATTGTGTGTGTGTGACGACATGAAATGCAATCGAAATCCCCCAAAAACAATATAATCAAACACAAACAATATATATCACAATACACAATATACAACTTTACATAGATATCTAAATGTACGTTTGCATGTTTTTAACCCAAAAATTAATATAAAATAACACGAAAAACACAATACACAAGATATGCGGAATGACACATCCCCAAAAAGTGTTAGAAATCGTACCCCACAGAAATCTAAAATATAATTCACAAATCCACAAGCCTAATATCCAATGGGCAGATGCCATTTCATAAAATCATAATAAAATTTTTCATATTCAACAAAACTTCGCAATTTATAAGAAATCTAATCAACAATAACCTATTACCCCAATTGTTCCAAAAAAAATAAATATATATATTTTAATGTTCCAGTCTTGCGATAAAAAAATGAACGCGCATGAGTAAAAATATTCGCTCTCCCAAAAAAAAAATTTTTTTTTTTCACTCACTCGTTTATTAATTTTTAATGTTCTTGCCCATCGTTGTCCTCAGAGTAATGCCGACGTATGTTATCATGCCACATGCGATTTTTGTTCTCCTGCCGTCGCTGACGAATGCTAGTTAAAACATTGTTCGGAACCATATTATGGCGTGCGCTGCCCACTCTTCAATTGTGTCCCCAGGCAAGTTGATGTATTCATGATCCCAGCCAAAAATATCTCCATTGGTATGGGTGCACGGCGTAATATGCATTAGCTGAAATTGTCGCTGTTGCATGCTCAACGCCGTTAGTAGTGGGTGGTGTCCCACCTCTACCAGTTGGAAAACTTGTTGGGCGCTGTCAGGTATGAACGGCACGATGGGAACGGTCGCAGTCACCTCCTCCTCGTTATCCGAAGAAATGTCCGAGTAGTTTGGTCGATCCCAGCCAAAGTTGTTCGGCATTCACAAGAATGGTTCCTTGACGGTGGTCTCAGACGAGATTCTCCATTCATCGTTGTCGTTTGCTGGGCTCATTGATGCTCCCTCGTTCACACTCCCGTGGTATGCAGGGGTGGGTGGTGCTGCTGGTGGGTTGTCGTCATTAGGTGTTCGCCGCGTAGAGCGAACCTCATCTAACATCTCATCTACGAAGTTGTCCCAGTCCTCTACAGACATGGGATCGTTATTGCCGTTGTTGTTTGACATGATAGTGTTACAAAAATTAATTTGTTCAGAACTGCTACCTTCCGTGAACGATGTTCAACGTCGTCTTCCTTTCTTTTCCCTAAGTATGCCAGCTTATTCACTCAGTGTCTTCTGGTACTACCAACCCACACACACTATTTCCACCGACAAATTTCTAACGGCAAATGTTAATCTTATCGTCCGATTAACCCATTATATCCGCTCAAGAAGTTTAAACGCATTATCTTTACAACATAAAATTTGCGTTTTACAGCATAATCGCCTCTCCCATCATTAAAAATTTTCCACCGTTAACAATATTAATAACTCGCGACAAGAAAAATAGGAAGTAAAAGAACATGATTTGCCAAATTGCTTGCACGCCTAGTGGAATAAATAAAATACAAGGTTATATACAATAAAATAATGAAATCAATTGTTCACGTGAAAACAATTGCCAACACAAGTGTGGCCAATACATGACTCTCATCTTCCGTTGCTCAGCAAGTCGTGGAGAGTCGGCCCTTCGAAATGTACCCTTTTCCTCTGGAAATGGTGCATCTCTGGGAATCTCCTCGCGTTCACCCGGCAGTGCCGTTCGGAACCATGTAATGAACCTCTTCTTAAAAACTCAGTATTAGAAGTTTTTAGGTTATGAGGGTGAGATATGTGCGTGCTCATTAGCATAGGCTCGTTCATAGCTTGCAATCTACCCATATTAGTGGTCATCAGTTTATTTTTCTTCCTGCGTTCCTTACAGACCTTTGGGAGAATAAGATATGCGAGTAACCCAATTAAGGCAATTGTTAAAATGGTTGCCCATGACCATCCCACATACAATGGTACAGTAGCTGCATTATCAGCTTCAATGTCCCTTATTTCCTTTTCAATATCTGCCAATGGTATTCCCTTAATATTCATTGACAGTGGAGGAATAAAAACATCCGGGAGAGTTTCCGCATATGTTTTTAATAAATCATTCCTGATTCCATATTCCTCCAATGGGACTAAATGTGGACCTCTCCCTTGGATAGTTAATTGTTGGCCCTGGAATTGTGACGGCAACACAATATTGTCTCCCAATCCATGTCCATACCCAACACAGGTCTCTTAAACCACAATTTGCCCTGTCCCTTTTTCAATAGATTGTAACCTGTTGTATGAAGGGTTGCTACATATAAATTCCATACGAATATTTTTTGGAACACTATAAATCCATGTTCCTTCTGAAGCAATTTTGTAAAACACTGACCTAGGAAATTTGTTAATCACTTTGTGGCAGTTTGCATTAATTTCCAAAGGCGTCCCCGCAAAAACTGATCCAAGACATGATTTTCTCCTCACACTTGTGATTACTGGACATATTTTTAAATTTCCTCCACGACACTCTTAACAGATCAGCTTCTCTTAATAACATGTGAAATTGTTTATCCGGGGTAATCGCGAAGTATGGGAATTCCGGGTACACGTTATATGTAAAATTAGTTCCCTCAACTATCTCCTGAGTTACCAAAACTCTCTATAATGTAAAGAAACTTTGAGGTGTTTTTAATGGTAATTTCAAAAACACTCGCAATGTATTATTATAGATCGTCAACGTTGCTGTCAACCATTGATAACACGCCGGCATCAAATCTGCTTGTAATGTCATAAAGAACGTAATATGACTCGGTAACTTGTCCTTAATTTCCCGTAATGCTTGGAATAATATATATCCACATCCTAGTATGAGTTTACTCTACCTCTTGCCAATAAGGCAGTAGCCTCCCTAAATTTCATCCATTCCCCAAAGATTTCAATATATGCCATCTCCAATGAACGTATAGCGATTCCTAATGAATCCAGGGTGACGAGTTTATTCATCACGGCCTTCATCACATTGCTGGCCAATGCAATGCGATTAATAGCCGCCCTGTTTTCCAAGACCCGAACCGACATTGCCTGATCCTGGACCAAATGTAACGTTTTTGACAATCCCTTTCTAGTTTGTTCAATTTTTTCATTAAGCTGGATCATGTCCTCTGAATCCGCTGTTCCAAACAGGAATTTCAAAATTTGTCCCCCAACAGGCAATATTGATCTTTCCACCCGTAGTGACCCTATCAATCCATTTAATGATGTCACTATTTCTAATTTTATTTTTACAACTAGCTCCCTAAGAATCACGCCCTCATGCCCCAAGTAGGCTAAGGCATGCCTCTAAGTAATTTCCAACTCATTCCCCCCTGCTTCCCGCTTGTCCTGTGGACTTGTATCTATAAGAGCTTTCATCCATGCAAATTTCTTTTCATTATCCTCCAAATCCCAAATGCTAGCTTCCACTTTGAAATTTGATTTTCCCCATTCTACCAAATGCTCATTGAATTTATCTAACTCCTGGAATAGGTTTGCAACCCTATCCTGGAATGGTTTTATTGGTACGTCAAATGTTAGTGTCCAACTAGTACCAGATATCAAAAAATCTCCCTCTCGTACGAACGATAATCCTCCTCGCGTAACCCGATGAGTAGTCCCAGCCGCCGTGGCATAACGTAGTAGTTCCAGCAAAAGTATGGTTGCGACCCATATCTTCATTTTTGTCCTGAAAATATAAAAAAACAAAACTCCAAGTTCATTAGTACACTATCCTTTTATCTCGGGATTTCCATGTCGGTTGACTGGTTGATCGCGGACAGGTGAAGTTGTTTGTTCAGATCCTTGCTGATCCATATTCCCTTGTTTCCGTGGTCGCCCTCGACCTTGTCTCACTGCTGGCCCCGTGTTAGCTTCTAGAGTAGTCTCTTTTGGTCGCTGTATGCCGCTGGAGAGATCGAGTTGCAGTTCTAGTTGTTGATCTCCACTGGAAGAAGTACTTGTCGCTGAACGCCATTGACTTCCCTTTGGTGATCTGCTAGTTTACTTTCCCTACCCAAGTTTGGTAGTGCTGCTAATTCCGGTAAGGCTCTATTATTTACTTTGCAGCCGGAGTTGCCCACTTGCCCCTTTTCCTCCCTGGGTTTAAACAACTTTAATCTATTCGAATGTACACGTTGTGTCTTACCTAGTGGTTTTCCTACCTCCCTAATTTCAAAATTACAAGGCATAGTCTGCTTTACAATGTCGTACGGTCCATTCCAGGGTGACGACAACTTTTTGGACATCCGCTTGTGTCCTTGTCCCTCTGCTAACATAACTTGCTGTCCCTTAGCAAATGTGGGAGCCGTGGTCCCCCTATCATAATATTCCTTGGCATTTTCAAAACTCTCCTTGAGGTTCTCTTGAACTTCCTCATAAGCTCGCCGCATTCTAGCCCTTACCTCCTCCTGATAATTATCATCAACATTATAGGGTACTCTTCGTGGCTCCAATATATCTGGAAATGGCAATTCCGGATCTCGCCCATATAACATATAAAAAGGTGTCTCCTTTGTACTAGAATGTGGTGTAGTGTTATACGCAAATACTACATAACTCAGCCACTCGTCCCAATCTGACTGATTTTTCTTGCAAAAATGTCGGAGCGATGTTGCCAGTGTCTGGTTAAATCTCTCCGTTACCCCATTAGCTTTTGGATTGTAAGCTGTCGTTTGCACCTGGGCTACACCAAATAGCCGGCATACTTCTTTGAAAAGGTCCGAAACAAAGTTAGTACCCCTATCAGTCAATAATTGCTTTGGCGCTCCGTAGCGCATAATTATTTGAGTGGAAAATACTTTCGCGATTGTTGTTGCCTTTTGATCCTCTAGCGCAAAACAATCAATAAATCGTGTAAGGTGGTCAACCATTACTAAAATATACTTATTCCTTCCGGATTTACTAACCGGTAATGGACCTAGCACGTCCATACTCATCCGCTCAAACGGAAGTTTTACTGCGTCAAGAGGGTAGAGTGGAGCTCTCTTTTTACCCCCTTTCTTATTTTGTGCGCATGATACGCACGTCTCGCAATATTCCATTACATCTTTACGCATTGTGTGCCAGTAAACCGCTCGTTTCATGCGATTGTACATACGCTTAAACCCTGCATGACTAGCGTAGGGCGCGTCATGATAACTATGCAACATACAGGTTTGAAATTCTTTCGGAATTACCAAAAGTTCAAAAATTTCTGGCCTCATAGGAACCTTGTCCCTAATGTATAACAAACCATCATTATCTAGAAAATAATTCTCCCAAACTGTTTCCGGGACCAGCTCCCCTGCTGTCCTCTTTTCTAGTAAACCGATCACAATCTTTTGTAATTGTGGATCCCTCCGCTGGGCTTCCTTAATAAAATATCGATTGGGTATCACTTCCGCTACATCGTCGCTACTTATCCGATCGTCATGTAGTCGTGTATACAACACCATCCGGCTTAGCGCATCGACGTGAGTTTGAAGCTTCCCCGCTCTATGCACGATTTCAAAGTCATATCCTTGAAGTTGTAAATTCCATCTTGCTAATCTGGAATTCTGATCTTTCACATTCATGAGCCAACGTAGTGACGCATGGTCAGTGATGACGCGAAACTTGCGTCCGTGAAGATAACAATTAAACAACCCAACAGCCCATATGACTGCCAAACATTCTCGTTCGGTTGCGGTATAGTTGCGCTGAGCAGCATCAAGCGTTTTGCTTGCATAGGCAATAGGATGTTCTCCATCCGGGAATTGTTGCGACAAAATTGCTCCCATCGCAAACCCGGAAGCATCCGTAGTAACAATAAATGGTTCCTCAAAGTTAGGATATCTTAACAATGGCTCCCCTAGCAATCCATCCCTTAACTTCTCGAATGCCTCCTGTTGTTTCGCTTCCCAAACAAATTTTTCCCCTTTATGTGATAATGCAGTCAATGGCTTCGCAATTTCCGAGAAATTTGGGATAAACCTCCTATAGTACCCAACTAATCCGAGGAATCCCCGTACATCTCGTAATTTCTTCGGAACTGGAAAGTTCTGAGCTGCATCTACTTTTGCCGGATTCGGTTTAACCCCTTCCGCTGACACAATATGACCCAAATATTTTACCTCTGTTTTAAAGAATTGACATTTCTTAAGTTTTATTTTTAAATTCACCGCTCTTAATCTCTCTAGTATCTGCCTCAAGTTCCCTACGAGTTCCTCCACTGACTTACCAAAAGTGAGGACATCATCGATATACACAAAGCAAATACTATTATTAAGACCTCCCAGCACATGTTCCATGGTTCTCTGGAATGTAGCTGGTGCATTTTTTAGTCCAAACGGCATTCTATTAAATTCAAACCTGCCCTTTCCTGGCACTGTGAAAGCTGTTTTACACCTATCCTCAGTATCCATTTCGATTTGCCAATATCCTGCCGCCAAATCTAGAGCGGCAAAATATTTTGCACCGCCTAGTTTATCCAGCGTATCCTGAATATTCGGTATTGGGAATGGATCTGTTTCCGTGATCATATTTAACTTTCGGTAATCGATGCAAAACCTTAATGACCCGTCTGTCTTTTTCACTAGCACTACTGGTGCTGACCATGGGGAAGCTGAGGGGTCAATAACTCCTTCTTCTAACATCTTATCAACTTCTGCCATTACGGTAGGTTGTTGATGATAAGGAATTCTGTATGGTGCTCGATAAATTGGTCTGGCGTCCCCTGTTGGGATTCTATGTCGCACCTCTGGGCATCGTCCTAACTCCCCTGGACCCTGTATTACATCCTGAAATTCTAACAGTAGTTTGTGTAATATTGATCCTATTTCCGGTGGGTATTCTTCACAAATAAGCTTTATGGCCCGTTCCTTCTCCCCCGTTTCTGCTTGAGTGGGTTGCATTTGTACCATAGCTACTGTTTTAGCTGGTACCTCTCGAATTGGACTCGCCGTTCCCATTGGCGTTCCTTTCTTTATTCTTACCACCTTATTGGTATTGTTAAATAAACGGATGGGTATTCTTTCCCCTATCGGTTTTACTATAGCTGATACCAGTTTAAACTCGGGTGTCTCACCTTCAACTAATGCATATGGTGTCCCTACTGTCGCACCCTGCGGTAGTAAACCCTCTGTAATAACTTCTTGGCCTGGTTTCACTGTCACATCGCTTGTTACATGTACATGCCAGATATGTAATTGTAGCGGACTGTTATCATTTTCTCCATCTGGTGAATCTTTAAACCAACACCTCTTTCCTTGAAGGTCTATTATTACACCATTCTTTAATATGAAATCGGCCCCAAGTATTCCATCACTTGTCCCGAAATTTGTGATATCAAAAATTTTAAATTTATGATTAAATTTCTTATTTCCCAGTGTGACAGGTAGCCTACAAGCTCCCACTAGTTTAACTGCAGTACCCCCGATTCCAGTTATATTTGCCAATGTATGTTGCAAATAAGGTGCCTCTGTCCCAAGTGTTTCCAGACTGCTATGTTTTAGAAGGGTGATTTCACTTCCTGTGTCGACCAACATTTTAAATTCCCTGCCTTTTATAGATATCCTAATCATAGGCCCGTTGTCCCCAACAACATATGAATTAAACCGCTTAATTCTCGACTGTGAATTTTCCCTCCAAATTACTAGCGCCTGCTTGCTAGGTGCCCCATTTGCCCTCATAACCAACTCTATTGGTTGGCTGATGGACGCTGTGCCCCCGGTTGCGGGCTGAACGACCGGGTGGCATTCCCGTTTTTTGACTGTCCTTCGTTCTGGCTATACTGGTTTCTGTTCCGGTTAACATAACCATTGCCGTAGCCATTGCTGGCTCCTCGCCCCCCACGCGTATACGAGGAGAAATTTCGTTTCTGCCCTCTAGAATATCCTCCTCGTCCCGGTGGTTGGTTTCCTTTATTTGTCCATTCCGGACACTCGCGCATCCAATGATCCGCGCCTCCGCATTTGAAACAACCTCTACGGTCATTTGCATTTGCATTTCTGGCAGGTGCCTTCTGGGTCTCATTAGCTGCTTTGGCTTTTGTCAGGGCTATCTCAAGTTTAGCCAAACGAGATGCCATCTCGTTTAATTCTTCTCGCTTCACATCCCGTACCGGAGTTTTATTCTCCGTTACAAACCGGACTTTTGCGGTTGTGTACCCCTGGTCAAACTTTTCATTTTCCGCTGCCTGTACCGCGTAACTGACTGCCTGATCAATATTTTCGGGAGCACGCATCATTACTATCTGCCTCAACGATTTTCTCAATCCGGCGATAAACTTATTCATTAATTGCGGTGCCACCGCTTCCTCCGCTGTAATGCGCGCATCATGATCTAATTTCGAAAAATTAAAAATATCGTCGCTCAAAGCTTGCAACCGAATCTTAAAAGTCTCAGGATCTTCGTCCTGGCCCTGCACGCAAGTATTATAGCGGCTCTGCAAAATCAGCGGTTGTTTGCAATGAAAACGCGCAATTATTTTCTCCTTAAAATCTATATATTTCAAAATATCGCGCATATCACCACTTAAAACAAAAACTGATGCCTGGCCTCTCATTCGGCTCCGTGTTATATCCATTGCATCGGCATCATTCCACTTCCCCATTCTCTTGGCCCCATCCACTAGAGTAAACCAGTTCTGCACCGGCATCTGTGGATCTGTGCCATCGAACAGTGGAATTGTATTGATAAATCCCCCATAGGTGGATTCCCCCGTAGCAAATGAGCTAACTCCCTGTTTGTCCTCATCATCATGGATTCCTAACACATGAAACTCTCGCTTTTCAGCATCCTCATCTATGATATCTGAGACATTATCATCCCCTTGCTCATCTTCCCCAATGGAAGCTAAAGCTTCATTATCTTCATACTCTTCCATTCTACTACTCGTTTTCCGCACCGTAATATTATCCGTGGACCTTGTTTGATGCGGAAATATATCGTCCCTAGATCGCTTTAGACGCTTCTCAACGCCTGTTGAGCCAAATCCCCTACTTCCTCTTGTAGTTTCTGTCAAAATCTCGATTGGGATAAACTGTATTGTGTATGTGCGTTCAAAAATTAACTGCGCAATTCTATCGCCTTTATGCACATAGAAGTCCTCGTCTCCGAAATTAAATAGCAAAACTTTTATTTCCCCGCGATAATCAGAATCAATTACTCCTGCCCCAATATCTAAAAAGTGTTTCACTGCCAACCCTGATCGTGGCGCAATTCTACCATAAATGCCAAATGGAATTTCTAAATACACCCCTGTAGATATCAATTGTCGCGAAAAAGCTTTGCACACAATATCTTCCAAACTAAATAAATCGTATCCGGCCGCTCCGTCTGAACCCTTGCACGGTATAAAATTTATATTCGGTGCCCGAATTGGCACAACACG
>JAUJYS010006236.1:0-10465 GCA_033995665.1 Melogona broelemanni | reverse complement strand
ACCCCTAAGCTCTGGACTCCCTAATGGAAGCTCAGGGGTGACGCCAGTACCCCAGGCTCGTCGAATAAACGAGAGCCGGCTAGGGGAATCGAACCCGTGATCGTCCGCTCCGTAGGATGTTGCCATACCCACTGAGCCATCGGTACGTACAATGGTTGTTCCGAGAACCAAACCATGTACACGGGGCCCAGGTTAAATCCACGCCGAACGTGACATTTGAATAACCTCATGTGGAGGTTGTTCGGTAGGCTGCATGCTGGCTGCCTTAACTGATTTGCATAGGCCAACGTGCTTTACCTCTCCCCAGCACCGTCTTTTGTTATTTGTTAGACGAAAATTCAAGACTAGCTTACTTAGTTTACTTTCGACAAGAACTATAAAAAAACAACAGCAGTGGCATTTGCATACTTTGGGCACGTCAGAACGGAAGTTCCTATCGTCTTTAAGTTCGTCTCGTCTTAACCAAACAATACCAGCATCGCTTGCACACTTGAAATTTTTTTCATAACTACAGAAAGTGGTTTTTTTTAATAATTTTTCCTGTAGTGTCTAAATGTAATTACAATGTTTCTTTTCTTATTTTAAGTTTTCATCCACACGGCTCCTAAGAACATTATAATTTTAATAGTAATCCAACACCATAATCGCCAAACCACACATGATCCGAGAGACCAGCTCGTCGAGACTATTCACCGAAACCCATCAGCAAGTACCGTCACATCACGACGGCGCCGCCCCGGGCGAAGAGACACACGAGACGCCCCCTCGCCCACTTCGCCCCATTAATGCACAACTTTGACACTACACTTCTACGAACCGCTCGAAAAGCATCAGACAAAAGCGACTACACTATTTATAACGTCTGATTGTCATAGGATGTTGATGGAAAGAGGACAAAGAAACTCGTGTTTTTTCTTTTCTTTGTTTTGTGGTTATCTTGGTTGGTGCTGTTCGTTTTACGATCGATATTGTCTCCATATCTTGGACCTCATCGCGCCAAAGTTAAACGTTATAGAGGGGGGAATAAAACAAGTAGTTTCCTTCCAGGTATCACACCAAACAAATTTCTAGCCAGCACATTATTTTTAAAACCAAATTGAGGGATTACATTTTTTTTTAAATCACCATTTGACTACAGGATTACTGCACCCTCGTGTCAATATTTTATGCAGTGTTCACACAGAAAACTTAAAAAATTAGTTTCCGAAGACTTTTCCTGACCAAAATATTTATTAAAAAAAATAATTGGTATTAAAAGAAAGGATGCACGCATAAGGGCGTGTCAACGAGCTATAATGCAAAAGGAAAATTAGGAACAAAAAAAAAACTGTTTGAAATTTCTACAACTTTTCCCCGACTTACTTTCTCCCAACCAAAATTAGTTTCCCAAATTTCCCCGTTACGAATATTACCCTCGCTTTGAAATATTTTATAAGTTATCATGGATCGAAACTGGCCACCATAGAATCACTCCAGTCGAAACAGTCCGAAAGGCTTCGAACAGATTCGCCCGAAACAACAGGCAGAGACAAACAGATTTAATATGCGCATGTTGATACCACACACATTAGCACTGTGCGTCAAGCAAGCGTCGTGCGCAGGCAGACCCGTCAGGGTCCATCCGGGTCCTTCCGGCGTCCAATCCCCGATAGCGAGATCTTTGAGCGTCCGGACCCCCGCGTGGTAGAGCTGCCAGCCAAGTCCACTGACCCACACGGCCGTGGTCTGGTGATTCTCAAACTGCTGACCGCGCATCCAGAATAAAGTATATGGATATTTTCAGTGTTTGGTAGGAACGGAACGGAAAAGTTAACTTCCTAGGAACTGGTTCTTTTTGGGGAAACTTCAAGAACGCCTAGATTATTCTTATTTATTGAGGAACTAGATAGGGAACTGGTTCCTTTTTTGAAGAACTGGAACGTGGTTTCCTTTTTTATCATCGTAGTGCTTAGTGCACTACAGGATTACTGTACCCTCGTGTCTATGAAGATATGCGAGGGGCAGGAAAGGGAATGGCAGCTGGTATAGCCAGGCTGCCGGGGATCCACCCCTGAGCTCTGGACTACCTAATGGAAGCTCAGGGGTGGAAAGGGAAGGGCAGCTGGTAGAGCCAGGCTGCCGGGGATCCACCCCTGAGCTCTGGACTTCCTAATGGAAGCTCAGGGGCGAGACCCGTACTACCGGATCGAATAAACAAAAGCCTGCGCTGGGAATCGAACCCGGAACCACCTGCGCAGTAGAATGTGACCATACCCACTGAGCCACTGGGGGCCGACAATTTAAAGCCTTAAATTTTATAAGAGTACAATTTTCCAAGGTAACCCGACCGCATTTCGGCATACGGCTTTTAGATCTGATTTCGCCAATTTCCACGTGGTCCCCCGTATGTCAAAAACAAAAATAATTTTTTAATCGAAAGAACAGAAAAGGAACAGAAATACCAGGTTCCTTTTTTGAGGAACTTAGGAACGGCCAGGTTCACTTTAATTTTGGTATGAACTGGACTGGGAACTGGTTCATTTTTTTATCGGAGGAAAGGGGAACTGGAACCGGTTCCTTTTCAAAAAGAAACGAACCAAAGACTGGATATTTTCGCAGATAACGCTGCAGGACCTGGTCCGAAAAACCAAGCCGCGAAAACCAATACGGCTATCCAAACCGCATCGAAGCCCACCAGAGGGCACCGGTGGAAATTGGCGCCCTCTATTGAATCGTATGGGGGGACAACCCCTCCCTTCCTCGCGTGTTTCCAGCTTCATGTACGGATGACTCACCGTCACTCCACCCACAACCCAACCCAAGTCACCGGAGTGTCAACACGGAACTGCGTATTCCAAAAACCACAAAAAGTTCTCCCCCGGATCGAAAATAGATTTTCCAGTGCACGTTTTAAAAACGCCTCCCCCGTCCTACATTTATTGAGCTAGAGAGAAAGACAGAAAAAGGTGTTTTTTCTTTAACACCAACGACAGATATAGGATCCCCCTGCTAATCAACAACACTCACACCTATAGATGGGGTTTCGCGTTTTGGTTAACACCTACGTCGGTCGATGGCGTGCGATAGTATCGAATATATCGATAGGTTTTGCTGCACTAGAAGACGCATTAAAAGGCAATCGCGATACCTGGTTCGATTCCCGGCGCAGGCTCTCGTTTATTCGACGAGCCTGGGGTTCTGGCGTCACCCCTGAACTTCCATTAAGGAGTCCAGAGCTTAAGGGTGGATCCTGCAGCCTGGCTATTCCAGCTGCCATTCCCCATCTCTTCCCTTCCCTGCCCCTCGCACATCTCCATAGAGACATGAGAGTGCAGTGATCCTGTAGTGCACTAGGCAGTACGGTGATTTAAAAAAATATATATCATGACAGCCCTTAAATTGGGAAGGCTTGTTTAAGCATCATGTAGCATTGGGCCAAACAAACACAAATTGATTATCCGTTGACACGGAGATTAGGTTGATTGAACTCATAAATTACAAATACATTTATAATATTACCGATAACTGCATTGAATATCATTACTGGAGTTTCTGTCACCCTCGCCCAGTAATTGCAATATGTGAGGGACTTCTATTTTCACCAGTAACTCAGGATTGAATAAACGAACAACATCTGTAATTTTGTCTAATAAGTGCAACAATTTAAATTTTCTTCATAAACTACAAACGCAGCACTGTGCAGTTAGAAGCTTGGCTTAGAGCCATTTACTAAAATAAGACGCCATAAATGACTGACGAGTATTGGTCGACTCACGTCACTCAGTCTAAGCCGCCTCCCAATGCGGCGCTGCGCCCATCACCCCAGATGCAGCGAGCACGTCACTAAAACCAATTACACCTGCACTCAGCTATGCGTTAAACCTAATTCGAAATTGGCTTAGCCTACACGCGGCGACAATACCATTATCGCCACTATCTCTTTCACCTGTTTTCTAATGATGCACTAAAATAATAATGGGCCAGACCGAATTATTTAAGTAGATAATTGATGCAATGCGCTTGCGCTACTGCTAGGGCTGCCTGGCGAGAGACCTGTATCGGGATACATTTCCAAACAACACACCTCACCGACACCCACGCTTTGGCCCGTGTGCTCATATCGACGGAATTGACCATGCAGTAAACTTTATTGCCGCACATAAAATGTCCACCACTCTTTATGGCTCGGCATAAACGCCTAGGTATAAACATTCAGATTTTTGTGGGTCACCTGCGAATGGATAACAGCTACAGTGTACAGTCGCGCGTTAGCCATTTGTACTTGTTCGATACGGGACAGGTACATGAGTGTATCTGGTCCGATAATACCCCTCCCCTCCACCCCACCCAGTTTTGTAATTGAATTAAGGGCGGTTCACGTCAAAACGTGCACCGCTGGGTGGCGCTGGCAATCGTAATATGAACCTGAGTCGATTAGCATCTACAGTTGTCTACAGCGGTGCTCCAGTTAACATACACAGCTTACTGTGTAACTGAATTGTCTTTAAAATTTGAAAGCATTTCCAAAAATAGTTTAAGCATCTAGTATGTGATACTTAAATGAAATGTGTATCAATGCGGGAAATTAAAAATGCATTCAATGTTTAACAAAATTTGAAGTATTTACTCTAAATTAAACTAAAGAAGATCATAATAAATATTTAGAAACTTAAGAAAATATCATTATCATCTAGAACTTCAATAAAATTTGTATTCAATGCTGAAAATGAAATTTGTATTCAACAAAATTTGTATTTAATTGAATATTTTCGATTGAAATTTTTCTTTGGACTTAACTTAATTTGTGGCAGCCAAAGTCGCCTTCAAATTAAACTGATAAAAATCACAGTAACTATTTCATTTAATTTTTTTTTTTTTAATATATCACCAAAATATTTGTTATTTTTCGCGTGTCAACTCATTGCTACTTACTTAAAACGCCTACTACTTGCTAAAAACGATAAAATTAGTCTTAAAAATTAATTAATAAAAGACCATCGCAGTTGTTTAAATCTAACCTTTGTATATCAACATTTGTGTTCGATTCCCATTAATTACTCATGCTATTACACCGTACAGTTGCTAATTACACCTCTGCAGGCAACAGAATCGATGATTAGCTGTTCAAAATTTTTATGGTTAAACATTTCCTATGTCAAAATAGAAGACATTGCCGTTCGCAGTTTATTACATAAGATAAATATTCACGAACATGTGGCTCGAATCTTTTAGCAACCTTCGCCAGGAACAAATTTGCTGTCAATGTCATTGGCTCAAAAGTAACACGAAAGAGAAAAAAGACTGAAGAAGAAAAACGACGAGAAAAACAATAATCTCAGCGTCCCGCACAAGACGGATGGAGCTTGTGGTAAAGACTGACTAATTTCACATTTATTTTTATTTCGCGTTGTTTATAAACGTTCGCCGGGAGTTTCTTTCGGTGAAGTAGCACAGAGCGAGCCAAGCGATTCGCTACTACGTGTGTGGGATGAACAAAAATGGTAACCAACATTCTCTCTAGAAGGCGCTTAATTTTGGTGACATTTTTCTGGCAACAGATGACGTCATCATGTGGGCATAATGATGTTAAGTTCATTTCAGTGCAACTTGATCAATGTACAGCACCATTTATCATTTTTTTTTATTCCTGATCGCTGCAGTGACCACAGGAGATTCTGAACTCCTCGTGTCGCTGTGGTAAAATTGTGGGGGCACATTTTCACCTGTTCAGGTTTTAATAAACCATAGCTTGAGCCGGGAAATAATTTAGTTCATTTTAATTTATATTAAACACTACAGCTTAAAAATACACCTTTTGGATTAGCTTTTTGGTTTTTCATAGACTTCATTTTAGACAATCACCAAGCATAAAGGGAAGATAAAGCTAAATAACACAAGACAAATGGCAGATCTCGGTATGCTTTTCGACTCACCCGACAGAGGTCGCCACAAGCTACCACGCGATAAGCCTACACGTGTAGTCTACACTCTACACACAGCCCGTGCACCAAAACGACATTGCCAAAAGCGCGTACACACACGCACTCGCGTACACACAGATATATGGGATCCGATGTTTAAGTTCGGTACACCGCAAAACGTACGGCAGTAAAATAAGCCAGTTAGAAACAAACAAAATAAATCTCCGGCAAACCGACACTGGCGTGAACAAACTCCGAGGCGGCATTTTTTGTCTGATAAAAGACGATCTTTTTGGTCCGCAGAGACTGGGGGAAACTGAAGTAGGAGAGGACGCCGGCTTGTAGCCAATATAGGGTGCTGCTCAAAAAGAGTCAGCTGTTTTATGGACATCTCGCCAGCAATGACACTTTTAAGCTGCGATCACCCATTCGAGGCTTTCTGCTATTCGGGCATTCTGTCATTTTGTATTTTGAGAAGGAGCGTTAAAATTGAAAGAATTTCATTGATGTATCAAAAGAAGCTACCGGTACATTTGAAGTAATAAATAAAGTTATTACTTAATTTGGAAAATAAGAACAGCTAGAAATTAAGTTAGAAATATTTGGGAATGATAACCATTTAATAGATACACATATTAAATAAAATACAGAACTTAAAACATAAACGACTACAGACATAGAACTAAACAGTCGAAAGCTAAAAATGTACTCATGGCGTGCCGAATGAAAAGCCAACAACAATGAATATTTACAACATTTTAGATTTTTAGCATTCCATTGTTAAGGCCCATGCCTAATGTATTATATTTTCGAATTTCTTATTTTATAATTTTCGACGATTGTTCAAATTAATTTTGACATTTTCGATTGATTAGACCCATGACCGTAGTCGTTTATATCAGAATTTTATTTTTCAAATTTTATACACAATTGATGCAGATAAAAAAAAACATATTGCGTAATTTTGAAGCCATACATGTAACACGCAGACATGACGAATTCCTTCCCAAACTATTGAGTTTCTCCACGACGAACGGGCGCCATTTGCAAGTCCACGTATACACAAAACTCGGTCATTAAGCCAGCCCGTCTAAAAATTCCCGACTAATTTGGCTCAACCCCACGTTTGCCAAAAGATGAAAGAGAGGCTGCCACACCCCCCCCCATCCCAGCCCGCTCTTTGAACTCCCACGAGTATCTTCCTCCATCCCCCATCTTCCACCCATTCCAACGTCATCAATCCACCCCCACCCTCCCACTCGGCGTCCCCCGTTCCCATCCGTGTATTTGCCAAAAGAAATTCCGCTAAAATTAGGCCCACTTAGGCATCACAAATTCGGCCTCATTTAATGGAAAACATGGGTTAGCCACACACACACACACATGTAACCCAGCCTGCGCACGCGCAGAGGCGGTGGCGGCGGCGCCCTGTGACCAGATCACGTGACGACCACCAGCATGCACGATTTTTTTGAAATTTTAAAAGCGGACCAGCACGGGCTAAAACCCATGACAACATCACATAAACCGCCTATTTATTATCGGAATTATTTCGAATATCTTTCTTGTTTTTATTCTCTGTCGTTGCCACGTCAGTTTACATTATGTTTATTGACTAAACAAATATTTATATTAATCAAATAACGCAATCTTAAAAATTTAAGTTATAACCTTAAATTAAATAGCTTTCAATTCCTATGTAATTTCAAATTCGCGATCCAAAACATTTCTCAAAAATTGGATCACAAACGGCAATGTTAAAATGCAGTTTGTGACAGCAGAGCCTACGGTCAATGTGGTTAATAAAATTCAGCAATAATATCTGACAAAAAAGAAATTGGCGCAAACCAAACTAAAAGGAATAACTTCTCAGAGAAAAATACAAATTATTATTTTTTCTATTGCATATCTGAAAAATGGGATCCCAAAAAACAAATGTGCAACATTATAATTGCATGCATTATTTATTTATGCACAGTTTGTGGAAGTTTAACAAACAACCGATGTGGCCAATGATATTTAGCAAACTTATTGTTTTGCAATTAATATTTGAAAGTCATTTTATTCAATCAATTGGTATGATTTCAATTGATGAAAAAATTTAGATTAATTTGGAACTACAGGTGCACGTCAATGCGGGGGCGCCGTGCATAATCGCAGCCCAGGGCGCTACTTAATCGTAAGGTTAGCCTGCCCCGGCCCCGACAGGACGAACCCGCTAAGACGAAAAATACGAAGAAAAAAATGGACGACATTTTTTCGGCGCACGGCACATATATCTCGCCGAGCGGCAAAAGCAGTTTCAACGTGAAACAACCACGGTCTGGAAAGCCGGTTAACTGAGACTGCGCAGCAGAAACCTAACGCAGCGTAACGTGTTTGTCGTTCAACTTAACACACTGGCTTTTTTGTTGGAGATGTTTTTTTACACGCCACCATACCATACTCATATCCCTTTTTGTAGGAGAAACTACCACATCTAATGGTGAGCCCTCTTCCACTGTGCATCTCTGCAAAAAGCTTAAAACCGTATGTCAACTGACTGGGCTATGGGGGATAGTTTCATGTGTGGATAATCATACGGTTTGGCGTCTTACCAAATGACGCTACAGTTGTCCTATTCCGGTAGGGCCTGGCCGAAATTTCGCGGGTTTGAATCAAATGTTTCTCCGCCATTTTGGACTACTTATCTGGGCAACGATGCTTTGAATGACCTCTCAGAAAAGGGATAAAATACTGCGAAGAAAGTTTAAAGACACTATCGACACAACGATAGAGTCTACTCGGCGTGCACCGAGGATGAACGACGATAGGTTGGCTAGACCTCAAAAATAAACGAAGAATTAACTACCATTTGCGATACAATACAAAGTCATGATTGAACAAACAAACAAACAATATATTGCTTTAACGACTGTGTTTACCAGGTGTGGAATGTGCAAAATATTAAATTCACCCTAATTTAAAAGGCAAAACTACATACTTTCTTTTATTGAGTTAAAAAATAAAATAAATTATGTTTAAATGTAAAGCTTGATCAACCGTCTCTGCTAGCACTTGGCCGCGGCTAATTAAACGGTTTAAATATTTTATACATGCCGCACCGTGGCGTCAATTAACCATTTTTAAACACATATAAATAATTAATTTGAATTTTTATCTAAATAAATGTAATAATCTCGTTTTGCTCTTTAAATTAAAACTTTGCATATTCCATTGAAATCTCATTTATCTTCATCGTCCCGGTTTGGCGAATTTCCTTATTTGCTCGTCGCCATATTGTGTGTTTTTTGTGCTTAAACATTCTATTTTACCTTAGATGAACTATTAGATTACTGAGAGACTAATGTGCTAGTTTCAACTACTCATTAAAAAAATAACTGTAGGCTCACGAATCGATCGTGACCGCCATCCATGGTCTACCTGTATTTCAGCAATTGTTTGGCTTTTTGTGTTTATGCCCTTGAGTGCCTAAGTATATACGTACAAATTATAGACAAGCGATTATTGCAATTATTAACTTGTGCGGAGGCCCGGGAACGAAACTCATAACTTCACAATGCAATTTTAATATTGGATTCGGCGAAAGAACGAACGACAATGAGGGACAAAGGTATAATTGAGATTAATATGCATTTAGCGAGGACACGAAACACGCGAAAGACCGTTTTTTTTTTCCTCCACCGTTCGACACAAGTAGCAGTTTTTTTTATCGCGCATTTTGTAGTACAAAAATGTTTCGCTCTAATCCAAAGACCGTTTCCGCCTTCGAAAGTAACGAAGCAAAAAGATTGTAGTATTACTGCAGCAGTCATTTAATGCAATTATAGTGGGGGTGTGGGGGGAGGGGGTTCCTAATTCGCTAGGTTCGCCTCTTTCGCGTGCGCGCGCGTGTACTGTATTTTGTCATTAAATGTGACCTTGTTTTTGTTCCCGCGTTTGTGCATATAAATACGACCGTATGTTCCCGGCGACCACATTATTGATTCCGTTTGAATCTTAGCTAGGAAGGTAATTGCTTGAGGGATTTGGGGACGTAACCTTCCAATATTTTTTTTTTCATTTAATGCAAACTGATTCGCAAATGGGAGTGGAGCGTAAGGTGCCGACCTCAATCTGTGTGTGTGTGTGTGCGTCCTTTCTCGCAGTCACATAATCGCGTAAACTACCTATAGTTGTTTTCGCTGCAATTAGGACGGATTTAAATGTAATCCAAGTCCGAGAGAAGTTCTAATATTGTGTACATATCCTCCTCTGACCATAGATTTACATTAGTGGATAGGTGGACAAATATCCATCGAATATTCGAACTCCTACATGCACACTGAAGGCGGTATTTCACTAGGCGAATAATCGCGGCGAGTGCAGCTGAAGCGCGCAAATTGCAACAAGAGTGCAGCGTCTAGGCGGCACTGCACGTGAGCGGCGAATTCATTTGCGGCGAATAGAATTGAACATGTTCAAATCTAGTCGCCAGGAACCAGCGAATTAGCTACGGATGCATTCGCAGCCCACGTGCAGTTGCAATTTTGCATTTGTTTGCAATTCACGTGCTGCTGCAATTT
>JAUJYS010006235.1:0-10466 GCA_033995665.1 Melogona broelemanni | reverse complement strand
CTACAGAAATGGTCTGTAGGGGAAATCAGCTGCCCCTTAGCCTCACCGAGGTGGTAGCTGTGAGGGGCAGCTCTCATTCATAATTCAAAGTACATTTGACAGTGACATAATAATGATACAAAAAATAAGACCCTTGTGAACAAAAAAAAAGCAGGTACAAACAATACAGTATCATCGAACAATCAGTCAACAATTGCAAGTCTATCAGAAGGATATATATTGGTTGCGTTTACCTAGAGATCTTACAAGAAGTATAATTTAATTCTATAGTACTAAGGCATTAATAAGAGATCTAGGCTAAAGAGACTATTGATCGTTAACATTTTACAAATTAATTGGAGAGTTTTTATTTAAATGGAAGTGTTAAGAAATTATTAATTAGTCAATATGTTTAAAGTCTAAGAGTTAAACTTAAAATTAATTAAAATTATTAATTAAATATTAATTTACTTATAATTAACTGGATTATTCAAAATTATTAATCATTATTACTAAAGTAAGAGCTAATACAAGACAGAGACAACATGACAGTCAATAAAGCAAGGCAGCTTATAAAGAAATAAAAATAGTGCATAGCCCTTTATGGGCAAACAACAAAATAAAATAAGCGTATTGTATAGTAGGCAAAATTGAGAAGTACAAAGATAAGTGAAAAAAAGAAATTTTTGAGCCCTTTATGGGCAAAAGTATAATCAACAAGAATAATGGCAGCAAAAATCAAGACGAATGATAATAATCAATACGAAATATGTGAAACCCTTTATGGGCAAAGTATAATCAATAAGAGAAATAGCAGCAAAAAATCAAAACGAGTTTGATCAATACAAATGGCAATCAAAGCTATGGCTTTGTAAATTTCCAACCAAGCCATAAATCATATTGCGACCATACAATTTAGATAAACATGAACATCATATATGCAGAGATAATAGTACTTGTAGTATGAAAAAGGTAGGGAATAATCATTAAGATAAAATAATAGTATAAATCACTGAAATCGTATGTAAAACCGGACGAGAATATGCTTAATAATATCGTGCAATAATCGTAAACACATATGTTCAGTTTTGGCGATAATAAACAAGAAGTGAGACATTCTGGAGTAAGAAATTGATCGTTAAAAATATAAGTATATTGGTAATATCTAAATGATCTGGAAAAAAATAATAATATGTCAATAGTTTGCTGAAAAATCTGAAGAATACATCTCATTAGAAAAACAACAATAAGTAAGAATATGTGAAGACGAGGATAATGGAATAGTAATTAAAGTATTTCAACAAAGTTAAAGTAGATTGTAATAATATTGATATTAAATTGATTTTGTAAATACAAATGTAAGTATTTTGATTTTAAGAGTTCGTTCCTCCAATAAATTGTGTGAAACTGACAAATAATTAAATGAGACTAGTAAGACTACATGTTGAGCTTTAAATTTTGTGGCGATTGTAAAATTTGAATTCATACCCAAGATAAAACAAAAATAAAGACAAAGATCGAGATCCTCCCATTTCATTCCAAAAAAGGATACAAACCAACGAAGAAAAGGATATAAGTACATGGTGACTTTCATTCACCTCAATCGTATCGGTGACGATGACGAATCTACACTAAACCTGAATAAAAAACGATCCAAAAAGAAAAATATCGCGACACTCTCCAGCAATCATCAGCAATTATCAGCCCCAAGATATCGCGATATTATCCCATATCGCATATTTCCAGTGATGATGCGGCTAAGCAAGTATAGATTGTTCCAGAAAAGATCATCCTAGGAAAAAATATCGTAATGCAACTAAAACCAAAATCAAATCCGTCGTGCAAAGAATCGTCTGTATAAGATCATTATTCAATGAAGAGTATAATTAATTAGTATTTTTAAATTTTAAGATTCACGATCACAATAATAATTACAATTATGATTATAATTATTTACATTATACGGGGATTCCAAAAAAAAAAAAAAACAAAGTTGATAGAATTGATAAAATTAGAATAAGCGATAAACGTTCCACTTCAATAGGGAATTAAAATGGTTCAGTAGGCACTAAACTGAAAGGATATAATAAAGGATATCATTCCGAAGTTCGTGTAGACTTCATCTATCGTGTCCAAGTCTAATTGATGAGTACAGATCCATAATCCATCCAATATCCCTGCATATTCGAGGACAAGTCAAGTTGTTGAGTTTCTGAAATGGTAAGATAAATGCAAAACAAACAAAGAAAGCAGAGAAAGCAGACAGCAGTGCCCCGCTATTTGGCATCCATGTTTGCTGGTTCATCCAATCCGAATTAAACAAACACAAACAATCTGTTCAAGAGGGCACCCTGATGCCCCAAACATCAATCACAGCCTCACCCAGCCGCGAATAAGGATAATCCCCTGAAGTATCGATCCACCCCGCGGGTAGTACAATAAATGCCGAATCCATCCAATGACTGACACCACCTGTAGGTAGGGAATTTTAAATAATTATATGGAGATCTTCAAGTAATACGCCGTTCACCGTTGTCAGGATACCAGCCTCCCAACAATGGGCGACGGTGTGGGCCAACAAAACACCCAAACGCTCACAGGAACGCGTGACCACAATATCACAAGAAACCAATGTGGACTATACGGATATAGGTAACGCCAGAACGTTCTACGACAGCGATCATTGGTATAATCACATATTCACATCATATATTCAACAAGAATTAATTAACTATTTAAACCCGGCAAAACCTCGGAGACACTCAAACATGCTATCATCATACATACTATTACCTTCCCCAGACCATACTCAACAAGTTTTTTATGCCTGCAGCAAAGCCGGGGCACCACAAGAGCAAGAACTGGCTTATCAGGCCACCCACTCATGCGATGAAATAATCTAATCTCCGAGGGAGCTAGGACAATAATTCCAGTTACAATCATTCAATTGTCTTACATACTTTACCCAGACTGTGCTCAACAAGTTTTTATGCTTGCAACAGAGCCAGGACACAACCAGAGTAAGAACTAACTAGTTAGGTCACTCACTCAAGTTGTGATATATTATTATCATTCATACAACTCAACCAATGTCCGCTGTCACGATCAAGTCACAAAGCCAAATCCGACAGAACACCAGATCTTAAATCCAACGAGAACATTCTGGCGTAAGCCAGCCCACTCCGCCATACCCAAATTAAAAGCAAGCAGTGACACGACTGGAAATAGTCGCTAACCCTGTAAACAACAACTAGTCAGCTCAATCCAAGCAAACTAACCTGCACCATCATCCCCCAATAATATCAGTCCAGGAAAAGGCTTAGAATCATATAAGAAAGGAAATGATTGACGCAATAATAATTTATATTTATCTTTAGTAATATCCGGAATAATCAATTTATAATCATTGCAAAGTGAAGATGCTTTAATAGTAAATTTCTCAAGTGTCGAGATTAATCTAGTTTTTGGATCGATAAAATAGCGACCTGAAGTCACAATCCCCCCTGATGTGGGGATAATGGGATCGTCTGTTAACATCAAATCGGATTTAAAATTAAAGTAATATTCAAAGGATCTTAAAATATATATCTTTTCAATGGATGGCAGATCAAGCTTCCTGTGCAAGCCTGTCGTATGAATTTCCCGGTGTTGAAGCCAAGTGGTGTCAGTCATAAGGCGAAAACAAGCATTCTGCAACACTTGTACCCTCTGCATCAAATAATCAGGACCAGAACCCCAAAAGGGAATAAAAATATTTACATGCGATAAAAAAAAAGATGAATATAACATCAACATGTACCTATGAGCAATTGCCCCCTTAGACCGTCGCAACATTGCCACTGCCCCTCTTAGATTACCGCATAGTCGATCCACATACGGAGAATATGATAAGTTTGCGGCCAATAAGAAACCCAAGTATCGAATGTTTCCAACCTGCAAGAAGGAAATTCCCCCAATTGATATATCCAACACCTGGTCAGGCACTGCTCTGTAGCCAAAAAACATTGTCGCACACTTAGATAAATTTAGCTTTAGCCCATTCTCCTGAAACCATCGGTATATTATGTTCATATCAGCCTGCATTAGCAATTGCAAATTTCCACTAGTAGTTGCTGAAGCTATATAAGCCGTATCGTCCGCGAAACCGGTTAAATCACCCTTAATTTTGAGATTAAAAATATCATTAACAAACAATACAAACAGAATTGGGCCAAGCACAGAACCCTGTGGAACTCCGCATTTAACCTTAAATGATTTTCCAAGTTTAGTTCCCTTCTTAATGACAAAGGATCTATCAGATAAATAGCTCCTTAATAACTCCCCGATCGGACCCCTAAACCCATATATATTAAGTTTATGAAGAAGTAATTTATGATCAACACAATCAAAAGCCTTAGCAACGTCCAGAAATATTCCCCCGGTCTTATCACGTGTCTCCAAACAATCACGAACCCTATCTATAACCCTTCTGAGCGCGTCCCTTATGCTAAGACCCGATCTAAAACCAAATTGACCTTTATTAATAATATTTAGGGATGTGATATGCTTATCTATATGAATCTTTAAAAATTGTTCAAAAAGCTTATGTAGTGAATTGAGTAATGAAATTGGTCTATAATTATTATACTTGTTTAAATCCCCCCCTTTAAAGATTAAAACCACATTAGCCATCTTGAAACGAGGAGGCAAGGAAGAAGAATTTTTCATCAAGTTAAATATAAAAAGCAATGGTTGACAGAGGCAATCTATGCACTGATAAATAGTAGATATGTCCAACCCATCTGGACCTGGGCCCTTTTTTTTGTCGGCAGATGTAACCAATAATCTCAACTGTACAGCAGTTATGTCAGAAATCTCAAGTGAAGGAAATCTGCGCTCAGAATACGTCCACCCACTGTCCAACGTATAGACTCTATTTACCGAGTGTTCAAAGCTGTCAATTTTCAAATCAGAGGAGTCAACCAGCCCAGTTCCTATCTCCGAAAAAAAGAGTCCTATTTCCTCCAGTTGTTTCTCATCAAAAAGTGGATTATCAGGTTGCAAATGTGTGTCCCCACTAGAAGTTAAAGATGTTGGAAACACACGAAGGGCATCTAAACTCTCGCCTTTCGCCAGAAGTTTTAAATAACGCCACTGTGTCTTGGAATCTTTGGCATTTGCCACCAAATTGCCCACAAAGTCAGCACGTGTTTTAGTTATTAATCTTATAGTATCATTCCTAATTATTCTAGCATATGTAGCGAGACGTTCTCTATCGGGATATTTTTTGTGTAACAGCCAAATTTTATTCTTTCTCGAGATAGCCCTCATAACATCCCCGTTTACCCAGCATTTACTTTTCCTTTTCCCTGGCTTGATAAGCGTTAAAGAGTTAATTCTGGCATCATCTATCTTCCCGTAAAAAAAATCTAAAGCTGTGACAGCATCTTTACATGTATATAAAGTATCCCAGTTAATATCGTTTATGAGTTTCCTAAATTTTATTTTATTAGACAGCAATTGACTAGCACATAGGCGAAGTTCACGATCATCGGGGAGGGGTCCCGGTGCACCCCTGTGAAAGACCATGCTGGATCCCAACCTTATAAGCAATGAATAATGATCAGTTATGGAGGTTTTAACAACGGAAGCGTCGACTCTAGAAGTATTTATAGAACTGACAGCGTGATCAATGATCGTTGAGGAGTTCCTAGTAACTCTTGTGGGCATATCAACAAGATGTTCAAGGCCAGCCTCAGCCAATAATCTGGAATATTCTGATTGTAATTTAAGAGAAAGATTCTGTTTGGAAATATCGATGTTAAAATCTCCTAAAATCAAATGATTACTCTCCCGACCCATCAGAAAACCGGAAAAATCACTTACAAATGCTGGTATATTGATCGGATTCTGCTTTGTGGAAAAAGGACGCCTATAGACAATCGAGAACATAAATGATCCAATACCACCCGGGAAAAACAAATGGCCAGTGACAATCTCAAATGAACCTTGCGGGGCCAAAAATTGCTGGTCCCTAGCGAACACTATGCCAAGAAGATTATTGGTTAGTATCGTGATGCCAGATTTAGTTGAATGAGGACAAGCAAAGACATGCTGCGTAAATCCCGGTATACAGTAGGGATCACAGTTGCTCTGCCCCAAACCAGTCTCCACCAATGAGATCACCGCAATACTTGACAGAGAGACACCCAAATCCGCAACAAGCTCATCAATATGTGCTCGCTGAGAGGAGATATTAAGGAATACGATATTATACAAAAAGTTATCGTCGCTAATGGCTGCTAAAAATGAAGGTGAACTAAAACTACTCAATGAATTACAGCAGCCAGGCGACAAGTTCTCGTCAGTCATGGCGTTGAGTACCACCGAGAGAATTCAATGTGAGACTGTTACTATCATCCTTCCGAGCAACTCCTCCCTGCTGTGAGCTGTATTTGCCAACTCCAAGTGGCTCCCGATTGGAAGAAATATCTGTGTCTACTGCCTGCGATTGGTTTGATTTTCTCTGAGTCTGTGATCCTCCTCGTGACCTAAAGGATCCCGAACGTCCCCGTCGAAAACCACCTCGTGGTGGTAGGAGGTAGTTCCAGTTGTCCGATTTCGCTGGGCTTGAACTCCTAGACCTGTCGTACCACGAAGTCTCAGCCATATCAGTGTTCGAACTGCTTTTGGTCTTGTCTTGGCCAGGTCTGGTATGCAATGTGGATTCAAGAGCAGTCCCAGATGGAGTATCTGCCGTGACTTCATATCCCTCTGGCTTAGCAAAGCCCTTCATGTATTCACGGCGCATATTTTTATTTGAGTATCTGGTTAAAGGGAAGTTAGTGTAGGGCAGGAGATCAGGATTGTCACAAAGATCATCAATATCTTCCTCAAATTGTATTGGGTAATCCATTGATCCCTCCCTATACCTGGCTAGTACAAGTCCACCAGGGGCTCTTACCGATACAAAAGCATGTTCGCCTCGCATCAGACGAGCTTTGGCCATACCAAACAGACGTGTATTTTCTGGTGTAAGATGATCATTTATGTACACTTTCTGATCTTTTTTGAAACGCGAATCCAACTGTTTCATGTTTAGTTTGTCCAGTCGATTCTTTGAACGGATGATTGCAAACCTAGTCTCGCTATTTGAAAACTTGACCACAATCTTCCTTGAGCCATCTTGCCTAGGAGCCAATCGATGTATAGCCAACACGTGACTGAGATCCAAATCGACATTAAGGAATTGACATATTCCGTCCAGTAGTTCCTTTAAGTTTTCGTCAACGAAAAAAGGAATACCATCTATAATCAAATTAGAATTATAGCTGCGCTGAACCCCACTGTTAAGCTTTGACAAAGCCTGCCGCAGTACCGTTTCACCAATGCCCGAATTGGCTGAGCTGGCTCCAGCTTCAATCAATGATTGAACCATGCTCTCAAGAGCCACGATCCTGGAACCGTAATCACTGTTGTCCTCCGTCAATTTCAAGTTTAGCGCCTCCAATTGTGCGACCCTTGTCGAAACTGCTTTGAATTCTTCGTCCGTTAAGTGGAAATTATCCACAGCCAACTTGAGTGTGGTAACCGTCTGTTCCAAAGTGCCATGAGCCCTGGAAAGCTCCCCGATTTTACCATCTGTCGTGTCAAACCGTGCATTGATGTTTTTGGTCTGAATGGTTCCCAAGGCTTCCAGTTTCTGCGTTTGTTTAGTGATCATAGCCAGAAAGGTACTCTCAGTCAGAAATCTTGAGCCAGAATCGTCATTACCAGTTTTAATGTCTTCAGAGGAAGAAGACGCACCAGACTGAGAAATCATTCTTGGAGGCGGCAAGGTACCCAGGGCTGTCAATATGTTTGCGGCCGATGCAGATCTTGCCAAGCCACCCAACTGCGGTGCAGGAACTCCTGAAATATTTCCTTGTTTTTTTGGCGATCTTGAAATAGCACTCCTGCTCATAAGCGGACTTTGTCCATCAGCAGTCAGATGTCCAGCATTTCTTGGGTCACTTGCCTCAATGGCAATTTTAGCATTGCGTAGGTCGTCAACACTCAAGTTCACACCTGGCTGGGGGCAAATTTCCCCCCCTGTACCCTAATCTGGTCTCCAGATGGTTTGTCAACCAGTACCGGCAATTTTCCTCCCTTGGAGTTGGTTACCTGACTAAGGAGAAGGGACTGACGTTGTACATTGTTGTCTAAGAGTACTCGGCCAGAATTGCTCGTCATAAGAATCCTATTTCTTGTCCCACTAAATCCAACTACCGGTGACCTAGACACTGAGCCCCTCCTAACGTAGTGAGAACCAGAAAAACCGCTCAGTTTGAGAGCCAAAGACCAGCTCAGAAAAACACCATTGCTAAGCAATTCAGACAAGACTTCACCCGAGTGAACTATAAATGCGGATAGCCAACCCTCTCCCGACTCAAACCTCAACGACAGAAAATAACCCCGAATTATATCAACCTCACCGTTGTACCACTCACTCCAAACACCACTGTACCAATCAGTCCAGATTTTGCCGATCAAAGCTGCTGTACACGAACGTGAAGTCTCCGTCAATGATAATGCGATCTCGTAGAAGCTATTGAAACAAACAAGGAAAAAACCAGGTCCACAATGAAGCAGTAATAACAGAGCAATCACATCGAAAAGAATAGCAAACTCGCATTCGATTAACTCGAGCACAATCCGCCTCATTATTAGGACACTACGATGAGGCATCAGAGTGGGTCCATTGTCATTGGTCAACACAGCTGGCTTCGCCCAAGCAACATTTCGTTGCCTTTGATAACAAGCAAAGAAATCTTTCAACTTGTACGAGTTTACTTTTCCATCCCATTCACGTACCTCAGCCCGCATAGCTGGCAGACAAGCCCTCAGTAATTGCACGTAGCAATAGAAATCAAATTTGGGCGCCGGCTCGATAATTGACGATTGCAGGACTGGGATCAATCCGTCAATAGAGTTTGCAATCATATTTAACTCATTTATGGATTCATTCCATATCGCGAAACCCAATTGAGTAAACAAAATTAATCGATAGCTACCCTTATAAAAGGAATTCAACTCGGAATCGTCAATGTACAAAGGCCCATAAGACAGCAACCGAGTAGCGGAATAAAGGCCGCGTTCCGAGTCTGATTTCTCGGGAAAGGCTGTATATAGCCCAAATGCCACTTTGTCTGAGCAACCTGTACATGTCCCATGCAAAATAGCCCAAATAAATACTACCAAAAGGAAATTTTGACCAACCTTAGTGTTTTGCGACAAGTACCTGATCCGCCATTTTATTATCCCGTTGGAGAATACTGTTTTGGGGCGATACATTCTGTTTCGATAAACTATCGATAACATCATTGCCAACGCAATGGAAAACAGTCCAGTGATAGCGAAGTATCGAGCGGTTGCCTGCCAATAAACTATCGCGCCTCCTTCGTACTCTCGGCCCCCAGAAAAACCAGAAAAACCGAGAAATAATTGAGAAAATACTTTAGAACTACAAATTGGTGTTGATAATAATATGCTGATATGTTCCGATACCCAATTAATCAACACCGAGTTTACCAAAATCACCCGAAGTAACCCCAACCTCGCACTAGTTCTGTGTCGGTCGGCCCTAGTACGGACAAGATAGCTATCTATCCGTAGGGGTAGCGAACAAATACCCAAAAAACTCAAAAAAACACTGTATTTTGATTTGAAATAAAAACTCCGATTATATGTTATATATCCAACATAATTTGGTTCAAGTAACCGAGCCAATAATGCCAAATAACCCAAGTTGGCCCGATTCAAATATTCAAATTTCTCACGTACTGAGCCCCGCCATGCTAAAGGGCCGAAAATAAACCACAACCCATGTTTACATCTGTTAATAAAAACTCCGGCACAATTATTTATTAAATTGTTTTTAGTGTTCTGACTATATTTTTTGCCAAAAAATTGCTCTAATAAATCCAACAATGCGCCTACCCTACAATCGAAAATGTCCTCCGATATCCGACAATTTAGGCCTTGCCCAGTCAAAGTGCAATAGACGCCAAATCCGTGCTTTATTTTCACAATAAAAACGCCAGAATAATCCGATTTTCCAAAAATCTGAGTGTATTTTATGCCGAAAAATTGCTCAAATAAATCCAACAATACGCCTAACTTACAGTCGAAAATGTCCTCCAATATCCAACGATTTAGGCCTTGCCCAGCAAAAGTGCCGTAGACGCCAAATCCATACTTTGTTTTTGCATTAAAAACGCCAAAATATTCCGATTTACCAAATAAAAACCTTACTGACCTTATATTAAACCATATTTGTTGAAATTTACACAAAAAAACACCGATACTTAGTATATTTCCGAAGATTTCGCTTTGAAATTGAGGAGCCGAAACGAAGCACGTCCATCACGTTGAACGATGACGTCACGCGATTGCCTTTCTGCAGGGATATTGCCTAAAAAAGCACTTTTTTGTACCTTTCTGCAGGGATATTGCCTAAAAAAGCACTT
>JAUJYS010006234.1:0-10467 GCA_033995665.1 Melogona broelemanni | reverse complement strand
TCCATAACTGGTCTTTGACCCCCGCCATTGGCCCCCCTAAAAAGGGGCTGCTTGCGGGTATGTATTGTAATTGTAATCAATTGTTTATTAATGATATTTATGATATTTGATTGCGGGGGTTCTTGTGAATTAAATACGTCTTCAAATTATTTACAACATAAATGAATACATAAAATGAATAACAAGATCATGGCTAATTTAAATGCATTAAATGAATACATTAATTGACTACACCAAATGAATACAAATGCATTAATTCGCGGCTTATCAATTATTGTACCCATCATTTAATTTTTGGTTTGTTTGGCTCGCAATTGTAGGCAAAGGGTTTGGGTTTTTATCGTTGTTCTTTAAGAAGATTAATGTTGGGCGGCGCAATGACAGCAGGATAAATCACTCAAGAATTGGTGTAAGAATAGAAATGAGAGTGAAATCGGCTTTCCAAAAATGGCAGTGGCCTCTCTTTCGTCTATCGTTCTAACCTCCAATCGATATATTTCTCTCGTTTTCAAAACTTCACTTCTCGCTTGTCAATGACTTGATTCATGTACTGTATCCAGTCCACAGGGGCGGACTACCATGGCGGAAGGCCGGGGATTTTCCGCCCCCCCCCCAAAAAAAACAACATACTTGGCTGGGCCCCCAAAAAGGGGCCCTTGGCATCATTTTCCGCCCGGGTCCCTTGGTAGGGAGTCCGCCCCTGCTAGTCCACCAATCCAGAGATACCGTGGTAGAACCTCTGTGGCATTGGCCTGGGGCCGGACAATTTTTTTTTCTTCTTTTTTTTTTTTAAATAAATGACCGTAGTGCTAATCACTACAAGATTACTTCACCCTCGTGTCTCTATGGATATATGTGAGGGGGCAGGAAAGGGAAGGGGAATGGCAGCTGGAATAGAGCCAGTCTGCAGGATCCACCCTTAAGCTCTGGTCTACTCACTGATGGAAGCTCAGGGGTGGCGCCAGAAAAGACGCTAGAATTTCGGGAAATAAGGCGGTTGGTAGGAGTGGGAGGGGATGAATGTGGGTGGTATAGCACAAGTAGATGTATGACTGTGGTCATTCCAGTTTCGCTTTTACGAGGATCAGTCACGAAAAGGAAATAAATCCCAATTATGGCTCTCTCCATCAGCCACACAGTAAACAACTAGATCTAGACCACCACCACGACATGACCAGCGTGATATATTGTTCCCAACGAAGGACAAATCATGCCAACAACCAACCATTCGCTCTCTATCTAAACCCACACCCACTCATCCCCTTCCTTCCTGTTGGCCAACGCGTTCTCTACAGTCACAAGTCCAAAAATATTGTCAACTCTCGCGTTTTCCTAAACGCGACGGTCCCGGGTTCGATTCCCGGCGCAGTCTTTCGTTTATTCGTTAGCCTGGGGTACTGGCGTCACCCCTGAGCTTCCATTAGGGAATGGCCAGAGCTTAGGGGTGGATCCTGCAGTCTGGCTATTCCAGCTGCCATTCCCCCTTTCTTCCCTTCCCCTCGCACATCTCCATAGAGACACAAGGGTGCAGTAATCCTGTAGTGCACTAGGCACTACGGTGATTCCGGTTCCCCCTCTCCAATGCCCCCTGCATTTCGATTTCTGTCACGTTTATTTTTAAATTTTGAAATAAATTACTAAAAATAATTATCAAAGGTAGACAGACAGAACGTAATCGCATTTTTTAAATATATTTTTTGGTAAGTAACGGAAAATTTCCAGGTTCCTTTTAATTTCTGTATGAACAGGAACGGGAACTGGTTCCTTGTGTCATGGAAGGAACGGGAACTGGAACAGGTTCCTTTATTGAAAAGGAAACTCTGCCAACCCCTCTCGTCATTCCCTTATAAACTTATAAATACTCATTTGGCAATTGGAATCAAGTGATCGCTCGTTAAGTGTAAAATTCTCCGTCAGAACATTGGAAAGAGATGATTATGTGGGAGAGGGGTTGAAAGGGTGGGTAGTAGTCTGTATACCGTGATTCATAAGTTTACGAACCTCCTAGCCGTAGCTCCATAACTGATCTAAAAATGAACGGATTCTTTTGAAATTTGGCATAAATTACTAGAGTATGAATGACTTTTGAAAGTTTTTTAATTCAAATTTGTCGATTCTAATTTTGCATTTTGTAGAGGTGGCGCTGCGTTAGAGCCACTGGCGCGCACTGCATCGTCCGCTCCCTGCTATAAAACAATTGGAGTTTTACATAGAAAGACAAAATAGCCATCGAATTTATGCGACAAAATAAAAAAAATTGTTCGGAAAAAGCTCAAAGGTTCGCATTTATTTACTCCATATTTGTGCCAAATTTCATAACAATCCGGTCATTTTTAGCTGGGTAATGGAGCAACGGCGGACCGGTCCCTAACTTATGGCTCACGGTGACGAACCTTCTCTCCCAAATAAAGAGAATATTTCATTGACAGAAAGATGTGGTTTCTTGAGTACTTTATTCTCTCTTTCTCTCAAGGGGCTTTGTTCGATTCAGCAGCATCTTATGCGTCTTCAAGACGAAATTCAAATAGAGTCGCTCTGTAAGGCGGGACCACTTGAACAGAAGATTTAGATTACAAAGGAAAAGAAATTTTATATTGGCGAACACGGAAAATTAGAACGAGAATCGATGATATCGCTCGAGTGGTGTCAAGTGTCTTCCACTTGAAATCTGAAACACAATTGTGAAAATTCATCAGAACTTGAAACAGCGATTTCAATTTGAGATTCAAGTAGATTTCTTATGACTAAATGTTTTTGTTTTATATTTAAAAAATGTATGTTCAATTTAATAACTTTAATAACTTTTCTTGACTTTTTTTGGATGATAGGCAAAAAGAAAAGAAAACGTTTGTTGAGTCACCTATGGTGAACAGTACTGTATTTCTGCGATTACCTATTGAGAAAATAATTAATCTTACACAATTTTGAACACACTACAACATTCTGAAATATTTTTTTGCAAACAGATACTGCCATATTTTTACTTGGATGGTTCTGATAAACGAAACTCTATTCGGGCCCTACTTAATAAATATATATTTATTTACAAATTGTAATTTACATAACACAAAGAGAAAGGGAGGGGGGGAAATGTTACCGTGTGTAGTGGAAAAAATGATAGCAAAATTAAATTGGTGTTCTACCTAGAGTCAAGTCAAAAGAGTCCTCACTAGCAACTGTTAAAGCACATGTCGTTTTTTAAGCTCAGTTTTTTTTTCTTCATCTTGGTAATATTAATCATCGATTCTCAAGAGGCCGAGAGACAATTGGGGATTAAATCGGCTAATTATGTTCCTTTCTCTTAGCAATAATTGCCGCTACATCCCCACTTTTGAGAAAAAAATAGCGTATGAAAAAAATCTCTAAAATAAATATACAGGGCGCCATATGCCAAATTAATTGGGCCAATATTTTTTTTAATGTGCCTACTCTAACTTTGACAGTAATTATCTACGGTTTGGATACGACTTTTTGAATTCCCTTTTTTGCATGGTGTAAAACATTTAATTAACAACAATATCCACTTGACAGTATAATTTATTTCTAGCGTTCTAAATTTAGAAAATTCGTTTCAAACAGAACAACTAGTATTTCGAAAATGGAAAACCCAACAAGAAAAGGCTTAAAATATACATTAATGACGTAATACCAGTATCTGCACGTGCAAAAACATCATTTCATCACAATTGGTTACTACCCAAAACAATTTGTTTTAGACGTTTTATCAATAAAATTGATACGAAGTTAAGAACACAATTAAATAGTTTCATTTAAATTAATTTTCTTAAAAATAAAGTATATAAAAAACATGTGAATGTAAATTATATGAAGACGCTGGACCACCGGGATGACGATGAACGAGATCACAACACAATGTGAAATGACGAACATCTGGTCCAGCGTCTTCATATAATTTACATTCACATGTTTTTTATATACTTTATTTTTAACTTCCGATGAACATTCGTAGCTGTTTATTGATTTTTCTTAATTTAGAACGTTTGCCACAAAATATTTTGCAAGTGAATATTGTTGTTAATTAAATGTTGTACAAGATGTAAAAAACCGAATTTAAAATTCGTATCGGTAGATAATTACTGTCAAAGTATACATATTTCCATTTGAACAATCTTGGCCCAGTTAATTTGGCATGACACGCCAATTTCCTAGACCTCTCTTTGTCAATTTCCTTAATAGGAATAGATGGTACACTGTAAGATGTATAGGAGATAGAAGTGGAGAAAATTCTCCAAGGACTAGTAAGTTTTTTTTTCGTTTTTTTTTTTAATCCCCCCATACATGCCCCCAAACAACAGCACCAAAGGCTCGACTGTGATTGACCGAATCATGCACGAAAAAAAGCTGCATCTGATATCTGGCAGCACATTATACAGGGTGTGTTTTGTGTATGTACAGGAATTTGGACAAAATAATGGAAACAGGTGAAATAAGCTTAACAAACAGATCGATTTCAATTATTTTGTCCAACCCCTGCTTGTGGACAATAACCACGGAGTTACAAAATGAACCACCTGGACACAATTGACACGTGTTGTTGTGCACGTGGATTTTGTCTAACATCACGCAGATGCTCACGTGCGACGTAAACTCATGACGTAACATCCTGTAAAAATTTCGCATTTTCCATTTCAAAAAATGTACGTGGAAACAACCATATTAATAACAATCACAGCCAATAAATGAAAATTCATCATGGATTTTTGAATTTGTTCAAATTAAATGTCTCTTAAATTAGGTACATTGTTTTAAAATTGCGACAACGGCCCAAATTTGATCACAATTCTAAGTAAATAATTGTAGATTAGTCGAAAAATATTGAATAAAATTATTAAAATCACTAAAATAAAGTCCGATAGTTAACACTTTTAATCAGTCAGTTACAGATGGTCAATTGTAATGATTATCAAAAAGTAAGTTTTAAAAAAAATATTTAATTAATCTTGATACGCTATTTTACTTAAGTGACATCCCTGATTCAACTCAAAATATAATATATATTTCTGGTTTATTTTCACAAATTGCTCACTGCTTAGCGAATGTTTGTGATGTTAGACAAAATCTGTGCTTTCACGTCGCATGCACTTCATATCAAAAATTGTTGCCGCTAAAGAGATGGTCATAATGAATACAAACATTTTTTAAACATGTCCAAGCACGAATTTCTCACTGAAGTTATCATTTACAATTTTATTTACCCCTGAACATATCCACATACATAAGCACTTTTCCCCATCTCTTGAGGGCAGATAGGCGATAGAAAGCCGAGATAGTCCAATAGGAATTATTATATTGCTCAGTCTTGGTTGTTCGAATTGGCGGCCATTTTCTTTTTTATTCACGTGATTTATTATCCACGTGCGCGAGAGAGAGACAAGAGTGTGCAACAGTGATAACTTGGGTCGCCATTTTGTTGTCCGAGGCTGACGTCACGCCTCACGTGCGTAACGATGACGTGAATCACGTGAATGTAATAGCTGCAGTTATTTATAACAGACGGGAACCGTCACCATAACAAAAAAAACAAGGAGCGGTTCGGGGGAACGTTGGAAACTGGCAACAATGAACAACTCGCACATGTTTAGCAATTTCTGAATTTTGGGTTCCTGATATCAACGATTACGATAAATCAAAAATAAATAGTTAGAAAGTATAATCATTAATGTAAATAACAAAAAAATCAGGTCACCATGGAGCTATTTTCCGCCCGGGCCCATAGTAGCCAGTCCACCCCTACTGACAACCATAGCCAGTGTTTCATTTTATTATTTCATAGAATCCTAAAATCCAAATCAAAAAATAAAAACCCAATTCAGGTAATAGAATTAAGCCTGTGATCACAGGTCTAAGAAACCTCATTTCCTATATCATGCTATATCAATGTCGCCAGTGTCCATCAGCCCTCCCCCAACGCCAACCCCTCAGGTAGACCCCCACAATGCACTAGGACAGTCGATGCCTTGTCAACTCAGTCAGTTCCAGATCATTATTATTTCCATTAGACCTCACATTCTTCTTATCCAGCAACAGCAAGTGATTCACGGTTTGGTCAGCACTTCCATTATCATACGCGTTGACGTGGTTGCTATGCAGGAGCAGGGCCTCCTTCAGTCCATCTCCCCCGCAATGGTTCACACTCCCACCGCCACTCCCTCCCCCACCACCGTTACCCCCTCCTCCACCCCCTTCACCCCCACCCCCACTAGTAGGTGACCCAGCGCCCAGCACTACGAGTTCAGGCTGCGCATTCTCGGCACTATTCAGCATCTTAATCTTCTGGATCATCTCCTTAATCTCGTAGCGCAGGATACCCAAGAAGCACAACTTGAGGAAGGCAATGACACAGTAGCCCAACACGAATAGGACATCGGCGCAGTGCTGCATCCACTCCTGCAGGACACGCGCACAGCCGGGTCTTGAAAGGGCATCATCGGAACTGGGGGTAGTGGGCGGCGCAACCGTTGAGGAAGACGTGGGGGGTGACGTAACAGTGGCAACTGTCCAGGGTGGCACTGTTGATGAAGAACCTGTCCAGCCGCTAGTCCATACACTCAAGATGATGGAAGTGTCGTAGGACGAGGGTGTGCTCGATGAGACTGGAGATGCTGGAGCAGGAGCCGGATCACTCCCATCCGGCACCTCGCCTGAACAGTCGGTGCTGGCTGGTGTGGAATGAAGAAGGGTGGCAGCCACAGAGCCGCAGCTGGCTGGCAGGGTGGTCATGTCAGTGGCATTGAGCCGGTAGGCCCAGCGTGTGCTCTCATAGTCCCTGGGTCCATGCACTCCACAACAGAGCGCACTCGCCTGCAGTTCGTCCCAGCCCACCGTGTAGTGTCCATCATAGCCATAGTCATCACGCAGTCGTGCCCATAGCTGGGCAGGCAACTGATGCGTGATGCTACCAAACAGGAAGATCCAGACCACCCCCACCAGGACATCGCCCACCAGGAGGAGGAGCATGAGCAGCCAGTAGACGTTGAGCCAGCGTTCATTGAGTCGAAGTGCCCCGTAGCAGCCAACAGCCTGGAGGAGTCCACCCTGTGCCAACAGCGCCAGGTAGGCATAGATGAAGGTGGGATGGTACATGGGGACGGGGACAAAGCGTGATCGTGTGTCACCCAGCACGGAGGCAGCAGCCACGGCAAAGACGAGCACGCCTAGCAGGAGCACGGCGTTGCAGGTGTAGATCCAGAGCCGGTAGTAGCGCATTGCTTTTTGAAGAAGCATGAGGGCGGGACTCCAGTTGCCGTCCTCTTCCTCCTCCTCCTCATCCGGCTCCTGTCCAGCAGCAGCGGCTGCCGCCTCCGTCGCTGCCGCTTCAGCCGGGGCAGCCTCCAGCGCCGACTCACTTAGTCGCTCCACCTCAACTGCCGCGTGCGTCAGCTTTTAGCTGGTTGTGAACCACCAAAGAGACACTGAAGCACGTGTCACGCTACACTAACACATGCACACACGCACTACTAATCTGAATTGGAGACCGAACTCATTTGAAAAGGTCTTGCTGAAAAGTTGGGTTATGAATTCCACCACTAACACTTATTTTGGTCCACTGGACAGGTAAGCCTCTTCACGAATGCACTTTCACAATTCGAGCAGTAGAAAAGAGATGACGTCACTTGCTGTTGGGAGTCTGCCAACAATTAGAGGAACTCGGTGCACGTGACGAGAGTGCACGTGATGTGGTTGTGATGACGTTCAGTAGTACCACGATTGGCGATGCACAATGATGTAAGAGTACGAGCGTGTATTCCGCGACATGACTGGGCTGTAAGAGATGCTCCTGAAGGCAAAATGGGGGTTACATGCTGCCGGTCGTTTCTGCAGTGCCGAGACGAACCACCGATCGAGCAGGGAGGCTATTTTGGGCCAGCAGACCATCACCATCACCACCACCGATTTGAGATGAAAGTTTTGACGTAAACATAGTCGTGGTATGCACAGAGAGAGAGAACTACTTTCGAGGTGCCTCTGGTTGCAGCACGTGGTATTGGCACGTGATCATGTTCTTCCGGAAGTGATGGAGGCTGGATTTCGAACAGGCACACAGTTGGGGTGATTAGGATTAGGTTAGGGCTGGATAGTAAGGAAGGGTTCTGGTGAGGGTAAAGTATTTATCACGTCCGCTCATTGGACTCTTAATGACTAGTTAAATCTTGTAAGCCCTGTTTTTATTTTATGTAATTACATGGGGCACGTCAAGATTTTTTTGCTATCACTCAGATTAGTTTTGGACAGGGTTAGATATTAATTGTCCAAAGTTCTTGTGATAAATAGTGTGTGTAGGTGTCTAATAGTATTATCTACGAATGTGTATATTTATATTTCATATATAGCTAAACGCCACAATGTAAAAAGCGTTGTAATTTGTGTTAAGGCCGTGGAACTAACCCTAGATTTATACGATAGAACAAAGTTGTGTGTCAAATACAAAGGCACTCTTACATAAAACTGTAGCTGCAGATTAGGTTAGGTATTGGTGGGATTTCGGATAGAGAAAAACGCCTGACAGGGTAAGCTGCCAATTTGTTCACCCCCAACTTTTCTTTCCAATATATAATTTTTATTTCACTCTGGTTATATATTTTTTTTATACACGTGATATCGCCAAAGGCACCGAGTTTAGTTAGCGATAGTTTTTTGGGGGAAAAAGCACTTTTTGCGTCACTAGAATTTTTACCAAAAAAAAATGGGTTGTCGAAATATTTCTAGCAAAGCTACGTGAACTAATAAGCCTTGGTAATCTTGAAGGTGCGAAAAATAAAAAAATTTAAAGGAATTCTTATTATCCTACTTACTAATTATTATTTTATAAATTATTAACAGGGTTGGAAAGAAAAAACCAAAAATTTCGAATAGGAAAAGGCCTTCTTGATAAATATGGTATTAGTAAACGACGCAAGTTTAACACTAGGGATGATATTTTCTCTGTCTTAGGAAACGACTTAAGATGTGTCATGTGAAGGTAAGGTGACTCGTAGGTGTTTTTATAGAATAAGTGGACACAAGAACAAGTTTAGATAAAAATTTGCGTCCTGTTAGGAAACGACTTAATATTTTCTTTTTCTTGTTAGGAATCTACTTAAGATGTCATGTAAGGTCATGTGGGGTGTAAGGTCATGCAAGATGACTCAAAGGTGTCTTACAAGTGACTTGGAGGTGGTTTATAGGTGACTTGGAGGTGGTTTATATGGATGGGAGGTATAGGAACGGGTGACCCACTATTAGACACGGGTCGACCCATGGTTAGGTTAACGGTTAATCCAACTAGCAGACCCGTCGTACGCGCAGACGATGCCTCGCCGGTCCGATGTACGTAACTCCCCGCTCGCTCATCTGATGCACGCTAAGCAGGAGCTCCGTGATCATGTCGTTGGTGAGGTTGCCGGCGCTGGGCGCGCCCACCCAGCCCTTGGGCAGGAGGATGAGACGATCCGGCGCGAACCAGCGGTCACACAGGGTCGGGTCACGCTGCTCGTCCAGTGCGGTACGGATGGTCAGGTCACGGAAACGCCAGTCCACTCGGGGGTGGCCGCCGTAGCCGTAGTGGACTCTGCGGAAATACGAAGAACTCATGCTGGAGATTTTGTTCAAGTTAGGTTAAGTTAAGAAGGAGGGGTGCGTTTAAAAATGGGCGCGTAATCGATCCTTCAATAAACAGGCCGAACTCAAGGTATAAACAGGGTTTTCGTGTGTGGAATAAACAAGCGACACACGCTAAACTCGAACAGAATTGTTTCGTAGAACTCTATACTTGATAGCTGGCGCTATATTCTGTAAACGCGAACAGATAAAAAGTTGTTTGGAAGTCAACAATTGTGTTCCAAAATAGTTGACGACGTTTGGCAGTTAAGGAGGCACAGAAGATATTTTTAAAACATGAACTGCTACAGCCTGGTGCGCCTAAGCGATTGAATGGCAAAAATAATGTCTCTGGTATTCCACGCTTTCCTATATATCTGGGGTTGGCAGCAAATTTTGATGATTTCGGTGTACAACACGTTAGTTTTACTGATCTATCGTGGTATATAATGTACGTGGAGCGACTGTGAAAATGCGTAGTTACGAAGCACCTATTATTCCTCTGGGATCGAAGCACGACCACGTTAAAATAGAACAGGAACTTGGAAATGTGTGTGTGTGTGTGTGTGACACGAGATGTTCAATCGATAGTTGAACGTTGAGACGTCACTTAATTGCCGGCTGGTCAGTTTGGATCAAAAATCTGGGTTGAGTTTCAGAGAGAGAGAGAAAGCAACTTGGTTGGTGGTGGATCTTGAATGTGCGTTTGTGTGGTGATACTAAGACAAGAGCAAGACAGAGGAAGATGGAAAGAGAAGACGCGCGCGCGGAAGAGAGAAGCAGCTAGGTTATACCAACCCGTTCAACCTTGGCCATGGTGCATCACCGGTGCGATCGAAATTAGATGGGTGTGACGTCGTGGTTTCCCCG
>JAUJYS010006233.1:0-10468 GCA_033995665.1 Melogona broelemanni | reverse complement strand
AAAAATATTTTCTATTTTTATTTTTTTTTTTTTTTTTAATTCACCGTAGCGCCTAATGCACTACAGGAATATTGCACCCTCGTGTCTCTTTGGAGATATGTGAGGGGCAGGGAAGGGAAGGGGGATGCAGCTCAAACATTTACCTAAACTAGTTTTTAACTTTTAGTTGCATTGCAAATTAAAATTCACATTTCGTATGCGGTAATACCAAGAGTGAAGGCGAATTAATGCCCATGGGTCTCACTAGGATGTCCGACGGAAAATATCCCCCCCCCCTCAAATATGGTAGTCCAACAGAAAGTAATAATTACATTTACAAAAACAGTTCGTACGTGTAGGTGAATATAGATATACGTACTGTACGACTATCGCACCGGGGTCGCCTTGATTTTTTTTTCTGACGCCATTTCGATCACTCTTCGCTCTACCAACACCTCTCATTAATCTCTGCATCCGTGAGCGTGAGCGGAGAGGAAGTGCTCGCGTTCGTTCGAATGGGTGCTATTATTACCCCCACTGCAGTGGTGAACAAATGATAGCGCGCGCTCCCCTAGGGGGGTTCAATGAGAGATCCTGAAGAGTACAAAAATTGGGGGCGGATGAAAGTGGTTATTGCACGTTCGAGTGGACTATTTCGCAAGTATGTTTCAAGATAGTCTAAATAAAGAGTCACAGGTTTTTCATGCGTTCGCTGATGTGCGGAACACTGCAGCACATGTAAACCTAGAAACTAGCATTGCAGCGGAGTATTGCTAGTTTGCTTGCCAACACGGGGCAGAAACTATTTCCTTTTTTGTAAGCTCGCGGCAGTCGATGGTGTGGAAACTGTAATTTTTAAAAAACCCCGATCTTTCTCTGTTGATTACTGAAGACTGATTAATTGTGATTGATTCACATAGTATTGTAATATACACTGTAGAATGTATGGCATATTTTCTGGTCATGTTATGAGTGCTAACGTTGTCGCGCGACGTTTGTTTGTTGTGTCACCTGCCTTTTGGCAGCATTGTGTTATGGCACTAATTTCTCGTTTATTTAAAATTATAATCTAAATGTGAAACTGACTATCACAGTTCTATCACGTGGCTCCATATGGTTGACAAGTAACATTCGTAAATAGCAAAATATGCTCAGCAAATAAATAGCTTCAATTGCTAGGTTACTCGTCAATTTGTGACGGGCGCTGCTCAGTCAGAAATTGTGGATCATTATACTCGTATATCTCCAAAATTTCTGACGGGTCCTTCACGTATTTACTCACGGGTTCTGCGTTTCAACTGTGGTCTACAGTGAAATGTGGGCACATCGCTGGCACCTACAATCCAAACGTGAAATACTTGTACGCGCGTTCCATTCGCTCGAAATAGCGGCGGGGGTGCCTCGGGCGCTGCGTAACTTAGGCTTCGAACAGCGGCGAGTCTACAACTTACTATTCGACACCGTGGGGCATTCAGCGGGTGGCCGATTTTGATTATTATTATTATACGACACCGGTACGCGGTGGATACTATTCGTCTCTACAGGCACGGCGACCCCTCGACGCTCAATAATACATTTTGCCAGTATTGCGCCTTAATGCGCCTTAACGCGTAAACAATGAGCTCAGCGAAGGTATATCCGATTGAGACCCGGTGAGCATTGCATATGTACGCGTTGAAGACGAGCTTTCCTTTTACGTTAAATTGTGAATGCATTATTAATTTTTTTTTTTTAATTAGTAAATTGAGCATATTTATAATTTTTAATAAATTGTGAATTGTTTTGAAACTAAACTTCCGTGCGAATGGAGGGTTTGTTCCGTGTGATGAAAGTTAACCGTATGCAATCGATAAATATTATAAGATTATTAAATGTTTAGTTTAGAATATTTTTTATCCGTTTAACATAAAGCGATTTTTGATGTGTGTTCTGTGTCATGAAAGTTAACCGTATGTAATCGAAAAAATTAGCCGACTATTAAATATTTAGTTTGGAAACTTCCTGATAAAACGCGCCTTGTTCCGTGTTACGTAGTTAAGGTTGCAAACTTGGTTAATTATATATTTTTAAATAGCTGATATTATGTGATGATGGCAGGTTTAACCACATTAATGTGCGCTAACTCTTGATGGTTCGTTCAATAGACAACAGTTGCGACTTTTCAAACTCCATTAATTTGTAGAAGCCGTAGTCTATTTATTTAGTCCACTTATGCCGGCGTGATCTAGTGTGTAACAGCTGGCAAAGTTTTGCGGGCTAATTTATTTTAATACCGAAAATATCATTTTTCTGATGTTGGCGCGACATATTCAAATTACAGCCTACAGCAATTGCGCAGCAACAACAAAAAAGCCACTCGAAAAAGAGCATGAGACGAATGAAACGCCTGCTCGGAGCAGATGAGTTTCCAAGTTATATTTCCTTTTTATTTTAAATCGTTTCAATGCGTCAAGCTACCGGAAGCTTTCGGTGGTTTGTTTTGCCATAAAATGAGTCACGGCACAATTCTACGACGATTTGTAGTTGTAAATAGATATGTAGGTCGTTTATTTATTAGGCATTTATGTAGGTCGCATGAAAGTTGTTAAGTTGAATTAGTGCTCGGATTGTGAATTATTGTAGGTTATTTTCCTGCAGAAGGCGCTAGGTGACGATGCGTACTATCTGTGTTGCTTCACTTTATTTTGATTTAAGAAAAAATGATCGAACGTTTATTTTATTTGTCGATTCTGTCAGAAACTCAGAGATTCGATTACCAAAGCTCTCAAGCTTGACACAATTTTGATCATTTGAAAGTTTATTTTAGCGACAAACTACATGTAATAATCTTTAACTATATTTTCGAATTCTCTAGTTATTTTTATTGAGATTTGGGAGGGTTTTTTTTTCTCGTTTCCATCTAATGCTAAATATCATGACTGCGCCGCTGGCGTTAATTCGGCGGCAAAGGTGAGCATCTCATTTGCTCCACGGCACCCGAAATCGTACTTACCGACCGTGTAGCGCCGAATCTAGTTTTAATAAATGAATTTTCTTCGTTCTCGGGTCTCTCGTTCCACGTCTAGTGGCACACGAGCGCCATAACGTTGTCAGTTTCAGTTAGACAAATGGAGCATTACGAATAGATGAAAATGGCGCGACGCGAAACGCACTGTTTGTTATTTAGCTAGGACGCGCGGGAGGAGGCAGGCATAGAGAAGAAGAGCGGTAGCAACGGCGGCGGTGGCGGCGGCATCCTCGCTTGATTGCTACCTAAATTGAGCAGCGACGAACATCGTCCTGACAAAACGTGAAGTTTTCAAGCGCCATCCCATTTATATCTTAGAAGATTTACGCCGGCGCCGGGCCAGTCCGCTGGAAACGGGCGGCGAATTGATCTCGGTCGTCGGCTGGCCATTAGAATCGACGCGTGCCATGTTTCCTGGCCATAAAATTTGTTTGGCGGTAAATTATATTTGATGCGTTCATCCGGTGTAATGGTGTGGGGGCGGAGCAGTTGATGCTCATTTGCGCATGGGTCTATGTCCTACTGAGACCCCTAACAATATAAAGATTACCTGCTGATAAAATTGGTAATGTGCTGATGAAATAGATAACCTGTCCATAATATCTGGTTTGTCTTTCCGATCAGTCCGGGCAATTCTGTGTACGTCAAAAAGTAATACTCGTACAAGCACAATTCAGCTTGAAAGATGGCATTACCATTTTCTCTCCTGTTAGTTTTCGTGAGTCCGTTTAGTTTTTATATCATGTTAATTTGTATGATACGAAATTGTTTTTCATTGTCGTGAATTTCAGTCAATAGCAGTCGAAATGTATAAAGTTTTATTGTTTCACTGTCGATGTTTTGACACTTTTGAAAGCACTCTGCCCGTAGGAGGCTCAAAAATTGCCATTCTGTCGTCTTTGTAGCGCCACCAGCAGAGTCTTTCAAAACCAAATGTTGTGTGCACTACAACTTTCCTAGCGGGACGCAATTTATATTGTTTCGTGGAAAAGGCTCTTAGCAATTTCCCTTCTACTGTTGATAAAAATTATGTGACTTTAATCTGTATCACGGCTGTGTACATTGATAATAATTCTTATACACGTTCTATCGCTTCAGGTGTACAGAGCAATTAAAAATTTTCTATAATATATACATGTAGATCGCATCGAAGGATTGTGTGATTTAAGTATGACGCGCAGTCACTTTTTAAAAGTAAATCGTTAAAAAAAGGTGACCGAAATGAAGCAGGTAATGACTTCTTGCACCTTAATAGGTAGTAATATTGGTAACAACCAGTCTCATACAAAACAGCCGGTAGATACGGTAGAGCTGCATAATTATAAATGCGTCACAGTTTTGTTTAACGTCTGCTCGAGGGTTATAAAAATGTGAGCAGTCAGTCACTAATGAATATTAACGATAAAGCGCCGTTTCGATCGTTTCTATGTGAAGTTGACAGCCACTAATTTTTAATTTTCTTCGGAATTCTGATATCTTAATTCAAGCGTGCATCAAGTTCAACCATGTAATAAATATGGTTTCGGTTAGGCGCAGTATCGTGTAAGAAGCAGTCTCACTAGAGGAAACGCGACCGAGTCTTTAAATACGAGTTAAGTACCTTCAAAATTTTCAGCGATTAATTAAAGTAAAATCCTAAAGCTTGTATTTCACTACGCTACTAGTCGCTGCACGCGCAGCGCGCAAATCGCAGCATCAGTCCAGCGAACAAGGTGACTTACCGCGACGTCATCGCTCGTCGCTCATCGCGCGAGAAGAATTGAACATGTTCAATTCTACTGGCCAGCAGACAGCGACAACTGACGAAAACAAAAATGGCTCAATTAACCGACGCTCGCTTCGCTATACTGATGCTGTGATTTACACGCTGTGCGTGCTGTCGCAGTGACTAGTAGCGTAGTGAAATACTGGCTTAATTAACGATCGATCGCGTCAGAGTTCTAGAATTTTTTATAGAATTAGTTATAGAAACATTTAATACCTGCAGGTTACATTTTTAATCAGGAGATCAAGACTGTTAAGTTTTCAGTCACACTAATGTTTGCAAGTCCTCGTGAAAACTTCACTATGCGAGATTGCTTGTAAAATAAATGTTAACAGTTCAGCACGTTGTTTGACTTAGTCTTCATTGTAAATTAGAAATGAAGAGTAGCGTCAATATTTTTGAAAATTGATATGTGCAAACAATAATTCAGTTTATGTGTAGCCGAAAAGACCAAACAGCATTGGCGTCTTGTGTTGGCCTACTTTATGAGATACTTTTCTCCGAACCAGTAACTAACTAGACCCAAGATCCATCTGTACTTTAAATATGACATAGCAACTAGCATGGAGCACGATTAAAACAGACCACGCGCAAATGTCGCGCCAGATGTTGTGTATGTGCGCGCGCGCGCGCTATATTTTTTATTTTTTTTTCCTCATTAGGCAGTCAACGACTTTGCGCTGTGTTAGCAATCTCGTTGGAGTCGGATTCCCTTCGAGGGTAATTTCTGGGCCATGTTTTTTTTTTAATGCAACAATGAGCAACAGCACACGCATATCGTATTCAAACATTTTCGTCAGGATATGGAGTCAAGGTCCATTACAACAATGAGTCAACAATGAGTCAAAAAAAAAGTTATCTAATGTAGTTTTGATAGATTTTGGTAGACAATAAAATTATCTTGATCTTCGAAAATTCCACTAATTTTGTGAATCAAAATTTTAATTTGTCAATAGACTTATTTTATTGTGGGTAATATAAGTCAATAAGTCACTGGTTAGAATGTCAAGAATTCACCGGTACACATACGCAAAAATGATATGGTTTGGGTGGATGTGACTATTTTTTAAATGTTACCGACCTTTGTCTTAAGGTTTTTTGAATGCGGTGTTTCCATTATTGGATTGATTTTTGTTAACGTGTGTAGCTAAGGGGTGGATCCTGCGGCCTGGCTATTCCAGCTGTCATTCCCCTTCCTTTCCCTTCCCTGCCTCTCACATATCTCAATAGAGACACGAGGTTGCAGTAATTCTGTAGTGATTAGCACTAAGGTGATATTAAATAAAAAAAATATATAATGTAAATATATTTTTAAATTCACGATTTCGATGTCGTGACTCTTTGACATATGTAGGTCAAGTGAGCGCATGCACGCCTGGCCTTAATCTGCCATATTTTAGTCCAAACGGCGTTTCCTAATTGGTATCCGCTATACATTATGTGTGTGTGTTCACCTCTTGTTTGTCGCCAGCTAAAATCTAGCCCAATGGTTGCCACACTTTTGGATTTGTCTTTTAACAGCTAAAAATTACTTTAACGAGCCCTATAGACATTAAATTTAGCATTTTATTCCTTTGCTAGTCAATAGAAATTACCACCAATAACGGCTCGATTTTATCACTTATGGTCAATAGAAACTATTGCCAGGTTTCATTATTTATCTATTAGCATATATACGAATTAGTTTGTCAATATAAAAATATATTAGTAATATAAAACTGTGTTGAAAATATATAATCAAAACTAACTAATGTAATCTCTTGAATTCTTTCGCTGAAAATAATTTTCGTTTCTACATGTCACTACTCCTAGATAACAAAGGTTTCAAACTCGTTATCGCCCATCGCCGATTAATAACGGTTAAGTAAACCTTGTTCTAAACAAAGTAAATTTATCTAGATACTGACGACAATATCAAAATATATATTTTAGCAACCATAGCAAACCAAAAAGTTATAATATATATTGCTTAAATTCGTCTTGTGTCAGATAAATAAATAAGAGATATAGTTGATCACAGGCTTGTCCCTTGACATCAACATATATCAAAACATAATCAAAGATATGCATGACCAATTAACCTCAGCTGATGATCACTTTGAAAGTGTTGAAACTAGTACTGGGATCCTTGAATATTTTTTTTCGAATATTGAAACACAATTAAATTTTCAAAAATTTATTCCAATCATAGAGTTATGAGAAGGACAAGGTCCGGTACAGCGCCGGATAAGAGACGAACAGAGTTTTGGCAAAACTCTCAGAATAAAATAGTAAAAAATACCTCATTAACAACAAAGGACTAGGCCTAAGTAGCAACGAAATACTAAACACTGTTCAAGTACGAACCGACAACTGCGAAAGGTTAAGCCCCGCAAGCACAAGCAAGGACCTTGTCCTTCTCGTTTTGTTTCGTAGACGTCCTAACTCAGCTATTAATTTCATAGAGTTATGACGAAGGTTTTAGGTTTATCCAATCGTAAGTTCACAATGTGACGCAAATGGTGACTGTTTTCTTCGTATATTTTACAGAGTCTAGCCAAATCACCGTCGTGTTATCCCTCGTTACGCCACGAGTTCAACATAATTATTGTTAATTGGTCATGCATAACTTTGATTATGTTTTGATGTATGTTGATGTCAAGGGACATGCCTGTGATCAACTCTATCTCTTATTTATTTATAAATGCTGTTCTATTAAAGCACGCGCGCGCCTGTTTGGCCACACCTGCTTCAACCGGACCGCACAACGTCAAACTCCACCACCGTCACCGCCTACCACATCCCCACCCACACTCCATTCTAACGTGCGATACACCCATACACACACACGAGTGTGTCATGAATTAATGCTCTTCACTGACGTTTATTAATTTTAGCTGAAAGTTTTCGGTGGGCTAGTAGTAGTAGTAGTGGGGAGGAGCCCAGTTTTATAGCGACGACCGTTATAGGAGGGAAAGGGGTGGGATGGTGGAGAGGAGCGGGGGTTTGAATCGGTGCGGCAAGCACTTTTGTTGTAGACCTCGACGGCATGAAAGCAAATTATCATTTCTCACGGGTGGCTCTGCTCCTCTATCCTCACACACACACACACACACATAGAGTACGTATACAAACACATGCCGAGCAAGTGGGCACGCGAATTTCATTTATCACATGCGCAACGCCGGTAGAGCGTGGCGTCGCGGTTTGTTTTACCTCCTACTTTATTTCTGTGTTTTGTAATTTCGCCTCCCGCCAACCAAAAATATGGGTTGCCTGAGTACCTCTTTCGCCTGGGATGTAATGCGGCGGTGTGCCAGCCGGGCTTGACTCGCCAGTGCGTGGTGGAACGAGATTCGCATGACTTTCGACCGTTATCGGATGGCGCCGACGCAAATGCGGGTCACGTGACCGTTTATTCGGGAATGCATGTTCCGCGGTCGAAAAAAAAAATCAAAAAGGTGGTGGTGGTGGTGGTGGTCCGCGTTTAGCGTATTTCTGATTTGCTCGTTAATGGATATAATTTTTTTTGTCTAACGGTGGATAAAATACTACTTGTTATTCGTACTGGTGAAGTTTATGTGCGGTTTTGAAAGTATAAAAAATGTGCAGTTCGTGTTGTTTACCTGTATTTTAATTTCGGTTGGGACTTTGTTAGCCATATCCCACTACTGATCATTTGGTGGTGCTTGTACTTGATATCGATCAACTTTATTCGTTTTCGCCTGGTTTCTTGGGAAACGCCTACGATGAGCGAATAAAACTTTTGCGAGTAAAAAGCATTTGCTTAGAATAAGCTTCAAATTCCTGATGTGCACATGAGAAGCTTCAGCCGTCTCCTGTGCTTCTACCGAAGAAACTAAAATTTCATGTGCGCCTATTGGTTTATCAAATACGCTCTTGAAATTGGCTGTTAATTTCGCGTATAGACTCAGTATTTAAATGATAATTTTTCACTCTAAATGTAAATAAAATAAGAGGTTTGTCTAGACTTCGAGGTCTACTCAATTTAATTCCGCCGTCAAACAGCCTCAAATGGTTATCTTCAATTAATTGTGTATGCTACACGCACCGCTAATGACGGATATCTGATATAGAGTTATTTTCATCCGGCGGCTAATTTGCATATTAATTTGAAGTTGGGATAGCTCGTGGTAGTGGATGCTAGTTAGTATTCAATTGCTTTTTTTTTTTTTTTTTGGTTCATGCAACAGTTTTCATTAATTGCAGAATAAATAACATGTTTAGAATAATAGTGACAATCTTACCTGCCCTGTTTTCGTGTTCTACTACCCGAGAAAACCAGGTTATCAACCGCGGATCACCCGCCAAATCAATCAGACACAGTATCAGTGACTATTAGAGACGAATGCTTTGGCGCACATGATGGCGGCAATTGTATAGCAATAATTCGAATTTGTCTTAATTCGGCTCTCTAATCGTCGTCTAGGTGTTCTAGATGTTTTAAAGTTGATGAACATAATTAATTTGTATTGTTTCCTGATGTGATTGGCTAAGCTGTATTGTTTATGTTATTTCGTTTATTTTCTTCCGACATATCGACGACAAATGCCCCTTTAATTATTTCGTGGGTAGATATCGATTACTGAGTCTGTATTGTTGTAGCGTATATATGTACTTAAACTGTAATATTATGAAGTGGCCAAACAAGTTTTTCACCATTGGTTTTTAATGTTTATCTTTCCTTAGTGTTGCCCAATATGATCGAGCATGTTGCCGTGTTACGTAATTGCGGTAGCAAACCATTTAAAAAATCTGGGAAATTATGTTTGAGTAGTGAAGTAGCAATTTCTTTGGCGTTTTCCTTTTTTAAAATATCTTATGCTGGCGAACTACAAGTATATGTAGCTACATTTACAGAATAAACTGATGGTTAAAACCGAAAATCGAACGCTGCTGGTTCTAAAACCTCGGGCATTTATTTTTAATTAAAATAGGTCGCTAATAAGACCTTGTTTGTGGAGGAAAAAAATTGAAAACGTCAACACTTTTTCATTCCTTTTCAAAATATAATGTCACGCACATGTTGTCAATCTATTGGATTTGTGGGGATCGCTTTAAACTCCATTTACCAACGATTTGCGTTTCCATTAAATTTTGCGGTTCGCCATTGTGCACGCTCAACTGATGCGTGACTCGATTCTATTCAATTTCGCAAATGGCATAAGTGATTTTGTTAGCGGGGAAACCGGGTTTTTGTTTAGATTTTTTTTTCATCAATGCAGAGAAGCGTTTTAAGCGTTTAGTCTATGCTAGACCACTACGTGTTGTTTTTTTGTGTCAGCACCACCACCTCCCTCCCCTTTCTCTCTCGCACACACAATTTCGAGAATTCAATTCAGACTAGTAGATGGATGGTTTTGAATAGGGTTCCTACATTTTTTATTCTCCTTAGTGTTTCCAAATGACTAAACAATAAAGGTTTTTTCCATATCAGTTTAAATCATTTTTTCTAGATAAATTTCCTACCCCCTGCCCGCCTCCACTCCCCATGTTCTATACATGAGAGCTTATTATTTTCTAATGCTACGAGACTGTTACTGATTCTGAAGTAAATAAACTGCCACATATAAATGAAACTTTTTATTTCAAAGAATTGTATAGAGCAAAAACGTACACGAACAATGCTGACTGTCATAGAACGTGCGGCCCCCGTGGTACAGTGGCTATAGTCATAGACTACTAAGCGGGTGGTCCCGGGTTCGATTCCCGGCAGA